>CAJVGC010000591.1:53253671-53332694 GCA_910822075.1 Senecio squalidus
CAAGCTAATGACTCGAGAAAAAACGAGCACTTTCGATTAAACCCCGTTTGTTGTATCACTCTTTTTATTTTCTTTATTTTGATTAGTTTGCTGTTTTATGTATTTAGGTAATTAGAGTTTAAATTTAGTTTAGTTTAAGTGTTAAGTAATTTAGGAAGAAAAACGAAAAAAAATGCTGTAGCCTCTTAAGTTGCGCCGCAAGAGGGACTTGCGCCGCAAGTCCAGATCCGAGGCTGGTAATTTGGGTGTCAATCATTGCGCCGCAAACTTCGCGCCGCAAGACCATCAGGAAAAAAAAAAAAAAAAAAAAAAAAAAAAAAAAATTTTTCTTATCTTAAAACCCAACGACCACTTTCTTTTCTCAAACTCGCGGCGCAAACAAGAAAGCAAGAAAACACACACATCCGACTTTGATTTCTTTCACATCTTTTCTCAAATCCAATCATTTAACGACATGGGAAGATCGGTATGTTGTTTCTTATGTTTATTTCTTCAATTTAGTTTAATTAGGGTTCTTATTTGCAATTGATTTGGGGGAAAGTTAAATTAGGGTTCTTTAGTAGTAACTTTAGTTAATTAAGATAAGTTTTAGCCTAATATCGTTTAGCTTTAGGATTCTTAGGATTTGGTTGGTCATGTCGGGTTTCCTTATTGCTGCAGAATCGCCCAAAAACACCCACTTTGCGCCGCAAGAGGAAGTGTTGCGGCGCAAGAAGGCCATCAGACCTGACATATAAAAAAAAAAAAAAAAAAGAGAGTAGTTTGTTTTATTTTGTTTCTTTTAATCTAACAATTGTAGTTTGTTTTGTCTTTGTTTTTGTTTGTTTTTGTAGGGGAAACGTCGAGGAACCGGAAGTGATAGAATCATCCACATCCCACCGAGTGACCCGCCCACCGGTTCCATCCACGGAATCAATGGTTATGAGACAGGAAACGCACCCTTGGCTAAAATGGACGGGATGCACGGCCAATGAAAAAATCAGATTTAATAACAACTTGGCCTTACTTCAGGATAAAGCGGTTCACCCCCCGAAGTTTTTGGAATGGGGTATGCTCGATAACTGGAAATACTGCAGAGTGCACCCATTTCTGACTACTCGGTTTGTTAAAGAGAGAGGAGCGACACCTTTTGAGGTGGAAGTATGGAAGAAAGCATTCAGTATCCGGGAAAGCATTTATCGAGAACTGTGTCTCGAGTTTTACTCCACTTTGACCGTAGACCCGGTTCCGGACAGAAGTAAAGAGGTTTACGATGCAAAGATAATCCAGTTTAGGTTGGGGGGGAGAGCTCATGAGGTCACCTTGCCACAGTTTGGGTTTTTGACGGGCCTGTTTACTGAAGCTTGGATAAACACCATATGGCGGATTATATTGTTAAGGGAAGTTGGAATTGGAATGCAATCCGGAATAGAAAAAATGACGTGTGGTTTGAGTTGTCCGGACATAGGCCTCACGCCTCCACCAACAAAGCGAACAATCTCACGGATCCAATCTTGCGAGTGCTTGAAAAGGGAATATCCAATTCATTCTTGCACCGTTTTCAGCATCAGGATAAAGTGTATATCGATGATTTGTGGTTGTTGTACTTCTTCGCCAAAAGGGACCCTACCAAGTATGTGAATGCCCCGTGGGCACTGGCTGAGTATATGCACGAGAAAGGGTCGGGACGACAAGCTGCAGGGCCTATGGTTTGTGGCCACTTCATTACGAGAATCGCAAAGAATTTGGGTGTTCTTACTCAGGCGGGGATTCAAAAGTGCAGTCCACCAGTGGGATGGAAGATGGTTACAATGAATGATTTGTTTCGGGCGAAAATTATAACCAAAAACAGAATTTATGTGGGTAATGTGCAGGAAGAAGAGGGTGACGAAGCTGAGGAAGAGAACGAGGAGGAGGAGGGTAACGCGAACGTGGCGGGAGCGGTCCCACCACCACTTGGCCCGTTTGACTTTAACCCTATGATGCATGAAATGTATAGGATTGGGCGCCGAGTGGACGAGACACATGATGATGTTCTTCACCTTAGATCGGAGGTTCATCAGATCAGGACAGAGGTCGATAGGACCCGCTCGGATGTTCATCAGTTTGGGGCTTACACACAGTATCACATGGAGCGATACCAGCCCATGTGGGATTATATGACCACTTCCCAGTACCATGTGCATCATCCCGAGGAGCGAGTGGGTGGACTGAATACAAACCCACCTCCATGTGGAACCAACCCCCACCCAATGATGAAGAGTGAAGGACGTGCAGAAGCCGCTTGTGGGGCTTATTTGTTTGTTGTTGTACTTTATGATGTTTGGAACTATTTACTTTTCAGTTGTGTCGGGTCGTGCTTGGAACTCTTTTATTTTTATTATTATGCTAATGAACTTGTTTGTCTATGTGTTTGGATCCTACCAAGACTGGCATTAAGTTCAGCACGTGCGGAGTCGATTCAGAAATCATGCAACATCCTACGGAACTCGCACGGTTTTATCTTTCTTTCTTTATTTTATTTTTGTCTTTTTAGTTTATTTTAATTTCCCTTAGGTTAGTTAGTTTTTATTTTGATGGAACACATTCGGGACAATGTGTTGTTTAAGTATGGGGGGGTCGGGAAATTAGTTAGTTTTGTCCCCTATATCCATTACGTTATTTTAGTCCCATTTGAGTCATTTAGAGTCTAAAAAAAAAAAAAAAAAAAAAAAAAAAAAAAAAAAAAAAAAAAAAACGCTTAAACGTAGTTAGGGAAAATGATAGGGGCTTGTATATTTAACTTTATTCCGGTACATTAACGTGAAATTGCTTAGGAACATCTTTAGTTAATAAAATACTTGTAAATAAGAGTTTAGGTTTTCTAATTTTAGTTCCTTAAGTTTCCCTGAAAAATCAAAAAGATAGATAATCACTGTATCCTTAGTACCGAGCCCTTTTAGTCCTTGCACCCTTTCGGGGGTAGTTGGGGAATCCTAGTATTACCTAAGCCCTTGGAGAATTAGAGGCGAAGAAAAAGGCCATAGGTCTTTCCCGTCAACAAATTTGAACTCATCCTCACTATAACGAAGACTCAAATCCCGTTATATTTGTTCACTTCAAAGAAAATATAATAATAATAAATCTATAGTATTTGAAGTGAACGAAAGTGAGAGGCAAGCTAAAAGATGTAGACTAACCAAATGATTCTCAAAAGAAAGAAGTACTCAAATGAAGAAAATGCTTAGTAATATTTTAAGGGTTCCCCCGAAAGTAAGGCGTAAGGGGTCGGCTGTAATGGCTGATCGCTTCAACTACGGTTGGAGAGTGAGGACTAAGGTGTGATTATCTTGACATATCTAAACTAGGGGAAGAATTAGGAGTTAAAATTGGTAAATTGCGGTTCTTGTTTACTTAAGTAATTTAGTAGCTTTAGATGTTTGTAGTCGGTTTTACGATCTAGCAATTTCACGCAAATCTTTATTTCTAACACCGGAATTTAATTAAATGTTTGAGCCCGTGATTCCCTAATTTTTCTTAAGTTGTATGTTTTGTAAAATGGTTAGTAGGTTTGAGTCGGATTTGCTTAGGGACAAGCAAATGCTTAAGTATGGGGGGTTTGATATCGCTCATTTATACGAGTATTTCATAGCGATATTTGTTATGTTTTGTGTCCCAAACGTAATGGATAGACCCCGTATTGCTTATATTTTGTGTAAAGTGTATTCTATAGGTTTTAGCTATGTTTGGAGTTATTGGAGGTGATTTGGGACCAAAAGGAGCTAAGCAAACAAGTCGGGAATCAATTGGTCCAATCCTGCGGCGCAAGTAGTTGTCCTGCGGCGCAAATGTTTGACACAATATTTATGGAGCTTGCTGAAGTAGTAGTTGCGGCGCAAGTGGTGTATGTTGCGGCGCAAGAGTATGACGTATCTGGCAAAACAAATTACTGAGTTGCGGCGCAATACGAGCAGTTGCGGCGCAAGACGTGTATCTGGCAGTTACAAAATTGTTTCTTTAATCCTAATTAAGGGGGAACCCAAAGAGTTAGTGGGCAATTTATATTATAAACGTTGGAAAGCCAGAAAACATATCATTATCATCATATCATCAGTTTTTTATCATCAATTAGCAAAGGAGATCAAGAACACTTTTGAGAATCGTTATTTCCATTGAACAATCGTTATTTCAATTTCCGCTTTGTTAATTTGGGGATACTTGGAACCTAATTTCCAGCTTTTGGTATTGAATCTTTTATCATTTTAATTGCAATTTGAAGTATGTCTTTTACATGTTTAATTGTGTTTGTTACGATTATGAGTAGCTAATTTCTTAGTACGTTTGCTTGGATTATGTGATGTTTATGTGTTAGGTTTTGGGTTTGAAAATCGATTGATGTGTAGAGGTTAATTGGGGATCCGTTTGGGTTAATAACTTAATTATCTTGCTAAAATTGTTTATACTCTTGTTTGGTAATCTAAAAACGGGTATTCGAAAGGAATCCGTAATTTTTACTAAAATAGGAATGAATTAATCGGCCGGTCTTTAGTTGATTATAAGTGAATGATATTCGAAAGGAATCATTAACAACAATTTTTACAAGTAGATATTAACACAAACGCTAGCTACTAAATTAAGAGAAATCGGTTTAGGAGTTAGTAAGCTATTCGAAAGGAAGCTTATAAATTAATTCTCACATATCGGCTTGGAACTTTATGCACAATTACTTGAGGTGTTAACGGTATTCGAAAGGAATCGTTGCATGGTTAGGTAATTGGAGAAATCAGGTATTCGAAAGGAACTTAGGATTTTACATTAGAAGTTTATCGATATTTTCACACTTAAGAAATAACACATATTCATTAACGGTCCAAGCAAGCGTCTCTTTTATCCATATTTGAAATCTTAAATATTTTTACTGTTATTATAAGCAAGTCTTCACTAAGACTAAAACCAACTTGTTACTTGTTACGCGTTTTTATAAACTAATATTTTCAACTATAAATAGTCCCTGTGTTCGAACCCGATATTTGCTAATACTATTTTACAATTGACAAGGGTACACTGCCCGTGTCGTAATCTAGTAAAGGTTTAATTTTCGGAAAACTAGATTTTTCACATCACATACATAACTATCTTTCAATAAGACTCCGAAACTTTTCAAATCACTAACCAGCAAAGTAAACCTATTGATCTGGTCATTTAAGCTTTCACCTCTAAAATACTAAAGCATATCATATAACTTCTTAAGCATATCCTTCTTATTTTACTTAATCTCTAGACTACCTTCATACCTTAACTCCATAGCATCCTTTAATTCCTTAGCTGATGAACACTCTTTAAATTTACTGTAAATGTCTATAGGAAGAGCTAAGATAATTGTGCCTAGAACATGAAAATCACGATCAAACGGCTAATTATCTGCATCAGTATACCTTTCAGGTTCAACAACCACCATTTGTGTACCATCTGTTTCCTGCACCATAGGCATGTGAGGTCCATTCAAAATCGAAGTCCATAATTTCACATCACTGTAATACACAAACGCCTTGAATCTAAGCTTCTACGTCATGAAATCGGCTCCTGTCACATTATCGTAATTCACAACTGGAGAAGCCTAATTCAGTTCACAATTTTAAATCGGATGAACAAATTTAACTCGAAAATGACGAAGTCTTCAAACTAGATTCAAATCTATTGCAAATTCAAATCTACACCAGACAAACACTCGATCATCACTTAATAGCTCAAACACACAAGTAATTGAAATTTTAGATGAATTTACTTAGTAACTCACTTTACTGCCTATATTCAAAATCAAATCAGCAAATCGCAGTTAATCTTATCGTCTAATTCTTAACTATTCAGCTAAAACACCTCAATACTAACTCGCTATCACTCGAATAACAAGTTAGATCAAATTGAATTTGATTTAACCAGCTCTGTTACCACTTGACAGGTCTTTAAAATCTTAAAACGAAAAACTAGGTGATTAGTTTAACTAAATAATGGCGGAATCATGATTTAGTTATTGCATTGATGAATCAGAAGGTTAATCAAACTTAGAACTGCTAAATATTGTTTTGATTCAAAGCCATAAATTTGGCGAGAAACGTTGTTACAGAGAGTTTCAACTCATACACACACACATACAGGCACACCTCTACTGTAGACTTCTCTCACTATTTATAGACTCCAAATTACACTTTAAATTACAAACTAAACATCATTATGTTTATTTAAAAACACTTCAGATGAACTAACAACTAAGTCTTCTTTAAACTGTAACTTTGATAGGCTTCATTTTACTTCGGATGTTAAGTTTGTTCTTCAGAGTTAATCTTCTTCAGTGTTGACTTATTAAGGTTTAACTCGAATATTAAAAGTTTTCATCCGAGTTAAACACTTAATACAAAATTCACTTTGATGTAGTTATTATTATTATTATTATTATTATTATTAAAAATATTATTTTTATTAATTTATTATTATTATTAATATTATTAATAATTTATCATCAATAGTTTATTTTTATTATTAAGCTATTGTTATTATTATTAAAATTGTAATTTCAATTACTATTATTATTAATTTATTATGATTAAGTTATTTTTATTATTATTAATTTATTTTATCAATAATAATTATTATTAAGTTATTATTATTATTATTATTATTATTATTATTATAATTTTTATTATTAGAATTATTATTTATAGTTATTATTATGACAATAATAGTTATTATTATTATAATTATTATTAATTAATATTATTATTATTATTATTGTTATTATTTGTAGTTCTTATTATTATTATTTATTATTATTATTATTATTATTATTATTTATAATAACATTTATTATTACTAATATTAATATTATTGCTATTGTAATTCTTATTATTATTATTATTATTATTATTATTATTGTTATTATTATTATTATTATTATTATTATTAATATTAATATTATTACTATTATTATTATTATTATTATTTTGTTGGTTAAAATTTGTAAATCCATTGGAATTTTAAATTTTCCTTTACAAAATAGAAGGAATCTTAAACCGTACCAAGAAAGAAATTTGATGGAATTTTTGAATTTCAATTCGATTCGGTTGTCAATCCAAACAGGATTTGGAATGGAATTTATATTCAAATTCCACAATATTACTTCAAAATCCGCGAGCTAAACGGGACCTTAGGTCATCTTTAATGTACATACTAATATAACAAAATAGCGTAATATTTTGGAATAAAACATGTTTAACCAAGACATTAAAATGATATCAAAATTGATATAACAATATTTTTTAGTTATTTTACATCAATTTTTATGTAACACTATACATTACACTAAAATTTTATTATAACCTATTTGTTAAATATGAAACATATAAAGTAAATCATACATCATAGAATATATATTGTTCAAACAAGTTATTTGATATTTTTAAAATGAGTATAGTTTTATATTTTTGGTTATAAAATTATTTATTATTTATATTTATTTTTGAAAAAGTATTGGTCAATATA
The DNA here is from genome assembly GCA_910822075.1 of Senecio squalidus. Classification (NCBI taxonomy): domain Eukaryota; kingdom Viridiplantae; phylum Streptophyta; class Magnoliopsida; order Asterales; family Asteraceae; genus Senecio; species Senecio squalidus. The sequence continues at coordinate 53,261,166 of CAJVGC010000591.1, forward strand.
AAGTTTAAATTTATTTTTAATTTAATTATATTAAATTATTTTATTTTAATTAAAACTCTAATTGTTGAATGCAAAATAGAGTTTTTTATCAGTGTTTATTGTACATACGATGCTTTTAACCCACATAAACGGGTGAATTTACTTAATATTTCTAATCATTTATAAATTTTATCAAGATTATAGAAATATCATGTGATATCATACCAGCTTTTCATAAACAAAAACTTTTTATAAACATATTTTTCTCCAAAAGAAATAAATCGATACATACATTGGTTGTTTATAATCACTAAAAGTGATTTTCCCGAAAAATTCATAAAAAGAAAAAAAATAAAAATTACTAATGTGTGGGCCATTTTTTTTCTACACAAATATAACAGTATTTTTGCATGCATGACGATTCTCTTAGCTTAAGAAGTGTACACGTGGATAGTCCAAAACAAATTACCTTTCACAGGTCACACGTGGTATACTTCACACGTGTCCTTAGATATCCATTGTCTGTTTACGCAAAGCATCGTCATTTTTACTTTCTAGAACAGAAAACTGATCAAGTCTGTGTATTTATTACATTACAATAAGAATCAATATAAATAGTATCTTTTCTAATCATACAAATTGGAGGATCACAACGTTAACTATGGTTTGAGTAACATATGCTAAGAATAAATGTTAAACTTTATTTATTACATAAATGTTTTTCTTGATATAAATGTCAATTAATCTAAAATATACATTTTTAAGACGAGTTATTTGAGAAGTTTGAGTATATTAAGTTTATATTACAAGTTTCAAGAAAAATGTTGACTAATAAATAAATGAAGTTTAGCATGAATCATTAGAGTATATGTTTATCTATGTTTTTAGGGATAAATGTTTAAAAAAATGTTAAAGTTTATTTTAAAGTATATTGTCATAGTGCTAATTTGAAATTAGATAAAACTTATATCAAAAATGTAAGATAATAAGTTGGAATCCTGTTGAGCCATTTACAGACTCAAAAAGTTATTAACAAAAAAAAATATGTAACTTTAAATTGTTTTATTATATATATATATATATATATATATATATATATATATATATATATATATATATATATATATATATATATATATATATATATATATATATATATATATATATATATATATATATATATATATATATGTGTGTGTGTGTGTGTGTGTGTGTAGTTTTTCTCTTTAATTAGAGCAGTAGTTTTATATACTTTCGACGACCTTTTTTTTAGTGGGTATTGAAATTGTAACAATAATATCACATTTGATATTAACACCAATTCGTAAAACTTTATAATTTTTTTTTACTATAAAACGTATAAGTTACCTAAATTTAGAACTGTGACATTCGCAAATTTCTAGGTATACTTCTAATGACCTGTATTCGTTTTATTTACTTATGATTATGTTTTGACCCTATTGTATCCATTTTATGTTTTATCGTATTCGTATTTCATGAGTATTTTATCCGTATTTCTCGTATTTTATGGGTATCGTATTTGTATTTTATGCGTTTTTACGTTTGTCGGGTGTATTTTATGTGATTCGGACCTTTATGTCGGGAACGTTTAGTTCTAAGTGCCTTTAGTATAAGTCTAGTATGCTCTTAAGATAAGTTTAGGGGTTTCATGCCTTATTTATACGATTAAGATTAACGTTAAAAAGTATTACAATTTTAGTCCCACAAGATTTTTATTACAAATTTAGTCCTATGAAATTTTATTACAAATATGGTCCTAAAATCCCCACCAACTCTTTTGCCTTATTCTAAAATTTCATTGTTTTTATCACCAAGATTTTTGTCTTATTATCATTACATACAAATCACCTACACATTTCCCCCATTTTCATTCTCTCTCTAAAAACACACACAAACACACTTCTCTCTCTAAAATCACCACAAAAAAACCCACCATTTTCATCTAGAAATCTAAGTTTTATTGAAGATTTTCATCCACCTTCATCATCAAACTCGTTTTCCTTCGATTTGGTAAGTTTTCTATTCATTTTAATCTTCAAAACCTATATTTAAATATGATTTTTCGGACTAAACATGTATTTTATATAAGTTTTCGATATATAAACATATTCTAGACATAAGGTTTCAATATTTGATAATCTCGACACCTAAAAACACTCAAAACCGTATCTCGAAAGTATTTCTCGAAAAGCTCAGTTACGTCACGTAACTGTTAGTTACGTGAGGGTAACTATAGTTACGTGAGGGTAACTATAGTTACGTGAGGGTATAGTTACGTGAGGGTAACTGTAGTTACGTGAGGGTAACTGTAGTTACGTGAGGGTAACTGTAGTTACGTAGGGTAACTATAGTTACACTAGCGTAACTGTTAGTTACGTAGGGTAACTGTTCCTAGAGTAACTGTTCCTAGCGTAACTAATTAGGTTTTTGATCAAACCCATTTATAATGACGTTATAACGTAATTAAAGTGTTACACGCTTTCAAATCTTATGCTTTAACCCTAAAACACATGTCAATTTTATAATATACACTATTAACACGGTTTTGGTCGAAAACGTGTATTTTGCTACATAATGCTATATCTTTCCTTTAAACCATCGGGATTATAAGCCCTTCATAACTAAAACATATTATAGCATATTATGAGACGTTAATCGCATAAGGCAACCCCACTAGACTTAGAGATACTCAGACATATTTATTTACGTGATGTTAGGGCACTTAGACGTGGGAGCTTGACCGTATTTGTTATTACCCGACGTATTCGTTGACTGGATTGCTGTGCTATTCAGTGAGTTATTCGTTGCCCTTTTTACTGTTTTTATATTTTGGGCATGATTAGCGTTGTATAAATGTATTTTATGGTATATTATGTATTATGGTTATGTATTTTGGATATGAATGCCTTTAGGTGAGCATTACCCAACTTGTTCCGCCTTTGTGGTAGAACGAGGCCCCGTATACACAACTGTTAGCTTTTAGGTGATCAGCTCTTGAAGAGTTCTTAGATCCAGATTATACCTTATGTCAACCAGATAGAACTGCGTAGCTCCATGCCTTCTAACTATTGAATGTACTCCACTCCTTTCATACATTAACCATTTAATGACTGGATTATGAACTCCTCCTTTCTTTAAGACTTTGCTTACCATCTTTTCTTTAGGATTAAACATGCCATTCAGCTAATCAAGTGCAATATCAGTGCCTGAACAAGCACCTCTATACTGAGAATACTTTCTAACACCAATATCATACAATCTCTGAACATCTTCCCTTGAAAACTCTTTTACCATCCTGTTGAAAGCAGGCATCAAATACTTGTTCTGATCAGCTCTAGTTACCAAGTAAGTTGTCTTATTAGGTCCTCCATCATATTCCCAATCTATGATTTCAGGTAGTTCCACAGCTAGAGGTTCAATATGCAGACCTTCTTCATGTACTATGAGGGCAGAGCAGTCATTTTCAGAGATTTCAATATCTCTTTCCTTCTCTTCAATAGATGCTTTGATTGGCTTTGTAGGCATAGAAACAGATGAACCTCTTTCAACAGTAGTTGTGGAAGCAGTAGCCAACTCACCTATTCTAGGCTTCTTACTTGGTACCCTAGCAACAAAGGATTTCTTTCTCTTTAATTGTTCAGTCTGACTAATTTTCTTTGGATGAAGAGGATTAGGGATTTCTTCTCCTTGAGGGTTACACATAAATCTTCCAGTCTCTTGAGCTCTCTTCAGTACCCTCTCCAATTCATATCTATCTTGATTTTCCTTCTTAGTCAACTATACTTTCTTCTCATAGTCTTTCTTCCTTTCTTTGTCCACAAGAGCAAGCAAATTACCCATATTCATTGGATCCAAATATTTACCATTGTAGCCATTTGACTTTAGATAGGTCATGAACTTCTGCTTGTCACTTACCATCTTCTCCTTTGTATCTTGTTTCTTCACCACCATCTTCTTTTTCTTTGCTTCTTCAGCTCTTCTAAGCAAAGCTAGATCCCTTTCATACTCAGCTAAAAGAAACGGTATTTCCTTCTTCAAGTTAGCAATTTTATCAAGCTCTGTCTGTTGAAGTTGAACATGAACTTCTCTAGCAACTTCAGGATCACTCCCAACATCCAAATTCTCTGAAGCCAACTGTAAGGCAGCCAACTCATTGAACTTCTCCTCCTTCTTTTCCTTTTTCTTGGATTTCTTATCTTCCTCCACCACAACCTTCTTACCCTTATCTTTGCTCTGTGAATCTGATTGAGGTCTGGGTCAGTTGAGTTGTCTAGTATCTGGAGGGATAATTGGTACAACCCCAAATTTGGCAGTAGGATCAGCAATGTAGTCCACACCCTCAACTATCCTTGAGCTTTGATCAATAGCAGAAGGAATGGTGAATGCTTTTTCTTTTGGCCTTTTGGCTTGTTCCACTTTCCTTTGTTGTATTATCTTGCTCCTCTTGCTCTTTAAAAGCTCTGCAGCAATTGTTGCTTCCTCCACAGATGATTCAACAACTGGAGTGGAAGTAGGAACTATAGGTGTGTCTGCAGTAGGAACAGTTGTGGATGTTGCTAATGGAATGGTGGTTGTAACTGTTGCTGCAGATGTAGATGTTTCAAGAGGGATGGTTGTTATGATTGTAGCTTCAATGAATATTGCAGTTGGAGTTTCTCCAGTAGGAATAGACAGTGGAATGTCTTCAGTAGAAACACCCTCTAGGACGGCAGTAGAAACTGGTTCAGAAGCAGTAGAATGAATAGCAGTAGAAACCACCTCAGTATTAACTGGAGCTTCAGTAGAAATGGAAGGTTTAGTAGAAACCATGATATCTTCAGTATTAACAGCCACTTCTTGATTTATTTCAGTATTAACCACTTCCTGCTCCCCCTCAATCTTTTTAATCCTCAGCTCCCCCTTAACTATATCTTCATCATTTATCTCCTCATTTTCCTTCCCTTCATCACCCTCAATATCCATGTCAACATCTTCAGTTGCAGTGATAACTGTCTCATCACTTTCTTTTCTGTCTTCCTCCCCCTTTTCCATCTCAACCTCAGTTCCTTCTTCTTGTGACAAAACATCAGCTTCAGTCTTCTCCTCCTTTTTGTCAAAATCAGGAGCATCATCTGAGAAGCTAGATGAGCTTGAATGAATAGGAGAGGTACCAATGATTCTTCTTTCAGGCCTTTGTTGTTGTAGTTGAGCTGTCAACTTCTCTTGTTGTTCCACCAACTTAAGAAATAGTTGTGTTAAAGTGGAAAGTTCCTCCCCTTGTTTATCCACTTTAACTATGAAGGTTTGGCACATTTCCAGCAATTCAATATTAGAGTAGTTATATCTATCCTCACTTCTTGCCTGTTGAGTACCAACAGGTGGTGGATCATAGGAAGTAGAGGGACCCTTCTGCCCAGAAGAAGTTGTTACCTCCCCCAATGTTTCTTGACACCTGGGACCACTTTCTAATGATGCCTTAAAAGAAGCATCATCCGGTAGTGTTGCCGTGAGTTGGGTCTTAGCTCCTGTCAAGCTGTCATGTGCTCCACTAGGTGAAGCATCAGCAGTTTGAGCCCTTCTCACATGGTCATCCCTCTCCTTATAGACCACCTCATGGAGCTTGGGAAAAAGCTCATTGGTTTCCCATTGAAAATCCTCACGTGAAGATTGTTCAGGTAAGGTAGTGGAAAGAATTTGAGCAGGGGTAGGTTTAGGCTTAAGAGAATGAGGAACTCTCTTTGCCTTTCTTGAAAAAGTGGCAACTAATGGAGGGGTTTGAAGAGATGTGGAAGCAGATGGGATTATTGGGTCTGTCCCAATAGGGGTGACAACTGGTTCAGCAGAAACTGGAGGGTTACTTGCAGTAGAAACTACATAAGGACCCTCAATAGTAACAGGTGCAGTACTTACAGTAGGAACTGTAAAAGTACTTGCAGCAGAAGTAGGGACAGATGGGGGTTGAGTAACTTGTATCTCATCTTTAGAGGATGTTATCACCACCATTGTAGAGAACAATGGGGTAACATGGTTTGAAAAACCTTTGTTTTTCCTTCTCATGTTAGCAAAAACTTTCTTACCATGAGATTTGGCAGGGGAAACAGTTTGGGATCGTGAAATATCCATTATTTCACAATTTAAAACATGTTGTATGAACCTTGGGTATATCAAAAAAATTTGATCAGGATGTCCCAAGTTCCATAGCATCCCATCAAATATTAGTTTTGAAAAATTAAAGGTCTGGTTTGTAGCAAGGCATACCATGGCAGTTGCCAAAGAATAACTTGCTTCATTCCAGCCTGTCCTCTTTTGTGAAATGCACTGTTGTAAAGTGTGCATTAAAAACTTCCATTGAGGGGACAACAGGGCTTTTTGAAAAGTTGTTGTATTAAGAGTCCCCTCATAGCCCATTCTTTGAAAAGTTTCAAACACTGTTTGAGTAGGCAAAGAAGATATACCCTCTGCATCAAGTAGTTGAAGATGGTTACACAGTGTTTCTTCTGAAACTGTGAGTTTGGTGCCATCTATTGTTGCATTGATGACTGGAACTTCTTGTTCTGAGGAAAGGACAACAATTACCCAAAATTTCCTAATGTGTTCTTCATGTGATTCACGGCTCACAGTCAAAGCAAAATTTATATGAGAATTTTTCAAGAAGTCAATTATTTGATGAAAATCTTGGTTGTCTTTGTTCTTGAATAGATATGCAACCATGTTGTGGCTATCAGCAAATTGTAACTCAGGCATTGTTGTTTTGAGTGAAAAAGTTGTGAAGAGATCGAAGAAAATTGATTTTCAGTTGCAACTTTGTTTGAAGAAAATTAGGGTTCAAAGATTTGAGAAATTTAATTAAATGAAAGATTAAATTAAACCCCTTTTTATATGCTTAATTTTGAAACAACTTGGGCCTGTTAGATTGGACGCGCGCCGTAGTTTAAGTTGTAGGTCCAATCGTTAACTAACACGTGTTAAAAGTTAGTTGCAACTTGAGATTTGACTTGTCAACGCATTATTAATAGAGTAATCTTATTAATTAAGAATCCTCTGCAGTACTAATCGTTGCAGTTTTAAGACATTTGGCAGTAGTAATGTGGTAATCACAGTAGTAATGACAAAACTGGCCGTATTAACTAAACTGGCAGTAGTAATGTGAGTTACTTGCAATATTAATTAGTCAAGCCATAGTAATAACTTTACTAGCAGTATTAACCTTTCAAGCAGTATTAACATAACTACTGACAGTATCAATGAAACTTGCAGTAGTAATGAAAATACTTGCCTTACTAATAATACTTAGCCAAAAGTGTTTCTACTGTTAATTTTGCAGTAGTAACATAGTACAATACTAAAGAGTAGAGCTCTAATTTCAAGTGAACGTTACTACTGCTTACTCGAAGGGACATATTATTGAAATTTAAGGGACCAAGTTATACAGTTTAATCCATGTTGATCATGCCAATACTAGTAATCAAGAATGTAAATCTTCCCACATCAAAGGCTTTTGTGAGAAGATCAGCAAACTGATTATCAGTATGGACGTTTTCAACATGAATTAATTCTTTTGATTACAATCTCTTATAAAATGGTATCGAGTTTCAATGTGCTTGGTCTTGGAGTGCTTCACAGGATTGTTGATGATGCTTATAGTGCTTTTGTTGTCTATGTAGATTGGAGTGTTGATGAATGCATATCCATAGTCCATCATCTGATTTTGTATCCACAATACTTGAGCACAACAACTTGATGCAACTACATACTCAGATTCTGTTGAAGAAGTTGACATAGTTGTCTGCTTCTTGCACTGCCATGACACTAGCCTTGACCCTAGAAATTGGCATCCTCCTGAAGTAGACTTCCTGTCCAAACTCTCACCACCATAATCACTGTAAGTATAAGAAATTAATTCAAAAGGAGAGTCTTTGGGATACCATAAACCTAAAGTAGGTTTGCCTTTCAGATATATAAATATTCTCTTGACTGCATGAAGATGTAACATTTTTGGCTTGGTTTGATATCTTGCACAGACACAGACTACAAACATGATGTCAGGTCTTGAAGCTGTGAGATACATGAGTGAACCAATCATGGATCTGTAGTTATGAATGTCTACATCCTCCCCCTCAAGATCCGCAGTCAATTGTTTGTGAGTCTCCACAAGGGTTCTTTCAATCTTTGCCTCCAAGAAACCAAATTTTGTAAGAATGTCCTTCACATACTTGGACTGACTGATGAATAACCCTTCAGGCTTCTGTTTGACTTGTAGACCCAGAAAGAAAGTTAATTTACCCATTGAACTCATTTTGAACTTGGTATGCATCAGTTGTTCAAACTCTCTACACATAGCATCTTTGGTGGAGCCAAAAATGATGTCATCCACATAGATTTGGACAAGGAGGATGTCTGAATGAGCCTTCTTGATAAAAAGTGTCTTGTCTATTGTACCTCTTTGGAAATTGTTCTTGAGAAGATAATCAAAGAGAGTTCCATACCATGCTCTTGGTGCTTGATGAAGCCCATACAGAGCTTTGTCCAATTTGTACACCAATTGAGGATGTTGAGGGTCATCAAAGCTTGGTGGTTGTCTCACATATAATTCCTCCTCTATAACTCCATATAGAAAAGCACTTCTCACATCCATTTGAAATACCTTAAAGCCCATGAAAGATGCATAAGCAAGGAAGAGTCTTATGGCTTCCATCCTTGCTACTGGTGAAAAAACATCTTCATAGTCAATCCCTTCCTCCTGTGTGTAGCCTTGAGCTACTAGTCTAGCCTTGTTCTTGAGCACTATTCCTATTTCATCTTTCTTGTTCCTGAAGATCCATTTTGTGCCAATTACCTTCTTCCCTCTTGGTAACTGAACTAACTTCCATACATCTTGGATCTTGAACTGAAGAAGTTCTTCTTGCATAGCTTCAATCCAGTTTGGATCTAGAAGAGCTTCTTGTATTCTCTTTGGTTCAAGTTGTGAGAGAAAACATGCATATAAACAAGTGTTTATGTCCATGTGTGGTTCCTTTTGGGGCTTTGTTTGACTCCTTGTTTACATTGGAATTTCAATGTCACCAAAGACTTGAGAGAGAGAGGGTGTTTTTTGTGGATTCTGGAAGTAGGAACCTTATCCACTCTTAAGGAATCCTCCAAATTTCTATCTGAGTTCTGGCATCTCATAGCCAAAGGAAGGAGGGCCAAGGATTTGAGGAGTACTCTTGGGAGTGAAACCTTCTTCATCCTCAGCTTCATTAACTACCATTTTTTCAACACCATTTTCAATATCTTCTACCAAGTGGGGAACACCATTTGATTTATTTACTGTTTCTGTGGCAGAGACTGGAGTTTCTTGATTTAGTGAGCTGCCTTCCCCATCAGTAAAGTTGTTTCTATCATTGGTTACTTTTGGTAGTTCTTCCTCTTCAATCACCTTTTCAATAGTATCATAAACTTGGAGAGGATATTCTTGAGAGACAGGAAGATAGACATACTCCGTCACATCCAGTCGTTCAGTACCAATGACTTGGGGTGTTGTTGGTGTAGCAGTAGCAACACATACAGTAGGAAGTGGTGCAGTAGGACTAGATGTTGATGGTTGGAATTCATAGTTGAAGTCCAATGATTTGGTTAAAGCATCAATGTCAAACAACCATGTTGGTCCTTGGCCCTTGGTGTTTAGGGTGCTTTCATTGAAGGATACATTGGCACTTTCTTCAATTATACTTGTCTTATGATTGTAAACTCGATAGGCTTTGCTCTCTGATGAATACCCAAAAAAATATCCAACATCTGCCTTGCTCTCAAACTTTCCAAGATGGTCCTTTGAGTTGAGAACTGTACAAGGACATCCAAATGCTCATAAGAAATTAATTAGGGGTTATCTCTTATGTAGGAGATCATAAGGAGTCTTGTTGTGGGACTTCACCAATAAGACTCTATTCAGCACATAGCAAGCAGTATTAACTGCTTCTGCCCAGAAGAAGATAGGTAGATTGGAGTCTGCTAACATACTTCTTGCAGCTTCAATGAGAGTCCTATTTCTTCATTCTGCCACTCCATTTTGTTGTGGAGTTCTTGTTGCACTGAATTTTCTTTCAATTCCCTTCTTCTCACAAAATTCATTCATCACTTTATTCTTGAACTCTGTCCCATTGTCACATCTGATCATCTTCACCTTCAGATTGATTTGATGTTCCACTTTGGTGATGAATGAGATGAGTAGTTGACTAGTCTAATCTTTAGTAGCAAGAAAGTACACCCATCTATAACTTGTATAATCATCAGTAATGACAAGGCACTATGACCTTTTGGCTATACTCTTTACATTGTTGGGTCCAAATAGATATATATGAAGAAGATGTAAAGGAGTACTGATGGTGTTGACTTCCTTTGTTTTGTGAGAGGACTTGTGTTGTTTTCCCTTCAAACATGCAACAAAATTATATTCAATGGGGAATTTCTTGTTAGGAAGGCCTCTGACTAGATTTGATTTCACTAACTCATTGATGTTCTTAAGATTCATGTGACACATCCTCCTGTGCCAAAGTGTAGACTCATTTAGTGTTGCTTTAGAGACAAAACAAGCTGCTTCTCCAGTTGGGTAGACCTTGGACATATCAAAGCAGTAATAATTATATTTCCTTGGTGTTCTGAGCAGAACCTTACTCTCATCAATGACATACCCAGGCTCCATTATCAAACATTCCGTCTCAGTGAAAATTGTTGTATTCTTTTGGTCACACACTTGTGACACACTCAGTAGATTATATTGCAGCTGTTGAACATAGAAGACATCCTTGAAGCTTATTCTTCCATGTCTAACAGTTCCCTTTCCAGTTATTCTTCCTCCTTTTGGATTTCCACCAAAGGAAACATAACATCCATTAAATTTCTCAAAGTTTTGGAGACAGGAGATGTTGCATGTCATGTGCCTAGAACAACCACTATCTACATGCCAACTGCTCTCTTCACCTTTTGTTGGTTGTTCCTGCACATAAACGAAGGAATTAGTTCCTCGTGGGAACCCAAGCCCAAGTTGACTTGGGTTTGCCCATCTCATCAAAGTAACTCACCTTCCTTTGGATAAGGTTTGAAAAATCAAGTGGAATAGGAGGTTGAGTCACTTTGATCTTTGGTTGCCATACCTGTCTAGTTATTTTGCTTTTAGAAACATGTGTAGTATTAACAATCTTTGGTTTAGCAGTAGAAACAGATACTGTTTTAATAAAATTTCGTTTTTCAGTATTAACACTTACAGTAGTAACAAAATTACGTTTTGCAGTATTAACACTTGCAGTAGTAACAAAATTACGTTTTGCAGTATTAATACCATTACGTTTTGCAGTATTAACAAAATTTTGTTTAGCAGTATTAACTCTATTTCTACTGTTTTGAAAAAAATTTGAATTTTTGTTAACACTCTTTCTACCCGATCCAGTATTAACAGAGTTATTCTTTGCAGTATTAACTATATTTCTACTGTTTAGTTTAGATTTTCTTTCAACTATAGGTATGGTCTGTGAAGCAGATTTTTTATTCTTCTTATATGTTTCAAACTTGCTATTATACCCCAACCCTCTGTGTTGCTTTTGAAGCATTTTCTCTTGATTTTCAGGGTTATAAAAACAAATTTTAGCATAATGATTTTCTTTTCCACAGATAAAACACACTTTCACAGGTCTTTTAGGAATTTGTCCTTTTTGCATTTTTAACTGGTTCTTATTTCTTTGATTTCCTCGTGTATCTATGTGAACCCAAGACTTTTCTTTTTCCTTAGGACCTTTTGTGTTCTTACAGCAGTTACATTCACAATTAGTTGTTTTCTTTGACTGTTTAGTGGGCATCAAAGACACCAGACTTTTTGAATTTTGTTGAGTAACTCCTTCAATTGTGATCAAGTGATTTTCCAAAGGAATATCCTTGTTTTTCACAATGTTCAGTTTACTCTCGTCAACTAAGTCCTCAATCGGAACTTCTTCATAGTGGATTGGATCAACTTTGAATGATTCTGTTGGAGGTGTCTGTGAGATTGGGATTCTAGGTTCTTCTAATGATGGAGGAATGTAATTATGATAAATGGTGGGGCTACTTCATTATAACCTATTCCTGATTTTAACTTTTCATGTATCTGTTGTTGAATAAGGTTATTTACAGATTTTGAAGCAAATTCTAGTTTCCCTACATTTAATTCAACCTTATCTTTTTCCTCATTTATTCTTTTGATTTCTTCCCTTGCATCCTGAAGCTTAACTAACAAATCATCTCTCTGCCATTCAACAAACTTAATCTTTTCTTGATAACTTAATTCGTTAACTTTATAAGATTTAATTTGGTTTTGTAGATTTTCTATACCCCTAGCAGCTGATCTTTTTTGTTCTTCTAATGATTTAAGTGAGTCACACATAAGTTGATTATGATTCCTATATTTAAGCATGACTTCCTTACATTCAGTAGAACAGAGTTTAGAATTTACCTCAGCCATGAGAGATGATGTTGCATTGTCCTTTAAAGAATATTCAATTGCCATTAAAGATTGAATGAGAGTGGATTCTTCAGTAGATTCTTGTTCATCTTCATTCTAGTCGTATCCAAGAATGTCTTCTGTTACTGCAATAGGAAAAGAAGCAGTAAAAACAGGAGCAGTAGAAACACAAATTGCAGTAGAATCAACATCTTCAGTAGTAACAGTTTCTGCAGTAGAAAAAGAAGCTGCAGTACTTGAAGTGATTGCAGTAGAAACGACAGTAGGAACCACAAAAGCTATTAATGCTCTGTTTTGACAGGTTTCTTCTGCTAAGTCATTCCAATCATACCCAAACACATCTTGTGTGATCAGGGCTGTTGATGAACTTTCTTGTATGTTTCCTGAATTGTTGAGCTTTGTCTTGTTCTTGCATTCTCTAGCAAAGTGACCTGGTTCACCACAATCATAACACTTCACCTTGCTTTTGTCAAAGCCAACTCTGTCATTGTTTCTTGGAGTGAATCTTCTTCCAGTTCTGTTCACAAACCTTCTTGCCTCAATGATAGCATGGCCAGTTGCCACTTGAGATCCATCTAAATCGTCTTGATGAATCTGTCTCAGATCTTCATTGGTTAAACCAGAACAAGAGCTCTGTGAAAGAAAAGCTTCAAAGGTCAGATCTTCTTGACTTTCATTCTGAGTTGTTCCATAAGGTGTGATAAGAGTAGTATTAAAGTTGTTAATACTGTTTTTGCTGCTGCTTGGCTTCTTTGCTTCAACCTCTGCTTCAAAGACCCTTAGATCATTGTATAGATCATTCAGCTCCATCTCCTCCAACACATCACCTTGTCTGTAAGAGACATTATAGATGTTCCACTCATCACCCAGTGATCTTAAGAATTTTCTATTAAGATCATCTTTATCAATCCTAACTCCTGCACTTCCCAGTTCTCCAGTAAGCTTCTTGTATCTGTCAAAGGTTTGAGTCATTCTCTCTTCCTTTAGTGCCTTGAAATTTTCATACTCTTGCTTGAGAAGAGCTTTCTTGTTCTTCTTTGTATTCTTAGTTCCGCTGAATCTCTTCTCCAAGGCTTCCCATAAGGACTTAGCATCATTGTATCCTTCAAATTGTGATTGATATTCATTAGGAATAGCAATAAGAAGGATACTCAGTGCCTTTATCTCACTCTGCTTCTCCATTAATAAGTTGTAGGACGAGTAACAATTCCCGGAATTCCATCAGCAGATAGATTAACAATCTCTTTATTACCATTAACAATAACATCCCATACTGCATAGTCAGAGAGCAGTATGTGTTGCTTGATACGTAGCTTCCACAGATCAAAGTTGTTGCTGTTGAGTACAAGAACTTTGTTGACTACCACATCAGCCATGATAGTTAATTGGATTCTTCTTGTTGAGACTTCTATAAAACTTGTAGATCAGTTGATCTTGAGCACCTCCTGTGCTCTGATACCACTTGTCAGGATCGTTTAGGTTGTATAAACCCAAAGTAAACTAAACGTAAGATCTTGATTATCAAGGAAGTTTAGCAGCGGATAAACACCTAGATAGTACAAGTTTAACGATCAAACACATATTGTTTATGAATAATAATCAAGGTTATAGATAACGTAAGGCGTGGCGTGGCGGCATGAGCAAGCCTCAAGCTTTGCAAGAAATGGCGAGACATGGCGTTTTTCAAGGCGTGAAAAAGCGGCAAAAAATTAATATATTTTATAATTTTATATATACTTTTATATATATTTTTACTATTATTAAGTTATATCAACACCAATAAATTATAAAAAGTTAATAATTTCATATATCAATATACAACTAATGTAAAATATAGTAACCAAGCTTTACAAAGAAGTTATCCATCATTTCGTGTCGGCTACTCCAAGCCTTGAGAAACGGCGAGACATGGCGGCGCCATGGCGGCTACTCCAAGCCTTGAGAAATGGCGAGACATGGCGGTTTCATGGCGGGTTATTTAGAACACTGATAATAATGAACAATGAACAATAACAATAATGTTTGTCGAAAGTTAAGCCTCAATATATTGATAATTATGAATGAATCAATACACGTGTTTTTCTTTCTACAAGGATATATATATATATATATATATATATATATATATATATATATATATATATATATATATATATATATATATATATATAGACCTTGAGCCTAAACCTATCTACAATAGGAAACATCTAAAACAATTACAATTCTATTCTAATTATAATTGCGAAACTTGCGGATAAAGATAATTCCATAATTATCTTCAAGCAGTAGAAACATGTAGGGGGCCGTAGTAATGAGCAAGTGCAGTAGTAACCAGCAGTAGTAACCATCAGTTTGTCTTCAACAATAGTAACTGTCGTCAAGCAGTAGTAACTGTCTTCATGCAGTATCTATAAGAACAGTATTAACCAAACAGTACTAATAAAGCAGTGTTAATAAAACTAAAACTATTTTAATTAACAGTTTTAACCTCAACAATTGTTAAATAATCAAGGACCTAGCTTGTTATTGTTATAGAATAAGAAATTATAGAAAATAAGTAGGTGGAGTTAACATGCCAAATTGTTATTTTTGGTTAAAACATTTTAAACTGAAAGATGGATCTGTTCAAAACGTCACATCAAAATGCAAACTGTGTCGTTTTGGGCCAGCTTAAAACTACGTCGTTTTACTCCAGCCTTGTATATATATAGAATTAATCGTGATCGATCTTAGACTTTCAGTGAACAATTATGCTAATAATTTACAATGTAATTTCATCGAAAAATTGGTGGTTTCGTTTTCTAAAAGGTTTTAAATTTTTTTAATAAATAATAAATATAATTTGAAACAAGTGTCGGAGTTTAGCAAGACAAGTAGCCATTTGTAGAGCATTAAGTTTGTAGTAGGGCAATTTACATAAGAAATCTGTTGGAAATCAGAGATAAAAACACACCAAAGACTACATTTTAAATGCTTCTTATTCACCAAATAGAAATTAAGTACATGCTTAAATAAGTAATAAACAAACAATCTATCCTAAAAATATGAAACTGGGGGAACGTGGGTTTACATACTGTGCCACTTCTTTTGACTAAATCTTAAACATAAAACTATCAACCAACAAAAGACTAATTCAAACATCCACGTGCATGACCCAATTCAATAGAATGCATGGGTTTGATATTCTTGATATCCTTGGGGCTAGACTCATGACTTAAATTGTACACACTAACCCGAAACCGAACTGTGAAGCGGTTTAAACGATTAACCCAACAATCACCCCCTTAATCGTTTATTTACACCGCCACTCACAACTGCCCTTGATCACCTTCCTTTTGAACCATCTTAATTTTCGACCTTCCTTAGACACCCGACCTCCACCTCGGTCACATCCAAAATCTTCTCTAACTCAAACCCTTTAGATTATTCGCAACACCGGTAACATGTACCATGGCATCCTGTTAGACATGTTCATTGCTATCTCGACTTCTCCCGGACCAACGACCTCCTCCCCGACCACGTCCAAAGCCACCCCGATTTGAACCTCCAACACCATAATGTTCACACCGTGCGATTTTCTTCTTCCTTGTGACAGCCCCACCTTTTGATCCACCCGTTACGAGATTCCTCTTCCACCAGTCAAGAAAACCAAGCTCGTGCCTTTTCTGTTTTCTTTTACTTGCGATCAAGCAAAACCAAAAACAACTTGTTTCCGATTTCTTCCACTTGTCTTCTCCGCTTCTGGTTAAGCTCCCCTCAACACGTAACAACTTGATCAAGATGGAGACTACACCTTTTTCTGAATAAACTTATTCTAGAATACTACCACCACCGAAAAGAAACAAAGCTACCGCCGCTTTCCGTTTCCTCCTTAATTGTTAAACGAACCGAATCAAAATCCACCTGTTTTGATTCTTTCTGCCCGCTTACATATGTACCTCGCAACCCCTAACGCTTTCACTCAAGCTTGTTTCGAGAGAACTCTTCCACCGATCAAGAAAACAAGGTCACCGCCACCTTTACCATTTTCCTTCATCCGCAAAACGAACCGAATCAAAGCCACCTTCTTTTCCAGACTCTTCCTGTCTGTTTATTCCGCAACCCGGTTAGACTCTCGCTATTACCGCACAACCCCGCTCAAGAACACGAACCCACAGCCCCAACCGAGCCTTGAGCTCTGATGCCAATTGTTGGAAATCAGAGATAAAAACACACCAAAGACTACATTTTAAATGCTTCTTATTCACCAAATAGAAATTAAGTACATGCTTAAATAAGTAATAAACAAACAGTCTATCCTAAAAATATGAAACTAAGGGAACGTGGGTTTACCTACTGTGCCACTTCTTTTGACTAAATCTTAAACATAAAACTATCAACCAACAAAAGACTAATTCAAACATCCACGTGCATGACCCAATTCAATAGAATGCATGGGTTTGATATTCTTGATATCCTTGGGGCTAAACCCATGACTTGAATTGTACACACTAACCCGAAACCGAACTGTGAAGCGCTTTAAACGATTAACCCAACAAAATCAACCATTGGTTTCTTAATGGTAATGACACGTAGCAAGATAAGATTCCTAGTGTATCTAGGACGATACACGTAAATGTATTAAAGATGTGTAATTAATCAAAGTAGTTGATCTAGTATATGTGACCAAAGGTTAAGCCGAAGAAGATAAACCAACTTGTCTATCTATAGATATAGAGATCGTTGAGTCCGAAGAAGATAAACCAACTTGTCTATCTATAGATAGAGAGATCGTTGAGTCCCGTTATAGCCATATAATTGCCAAAATAAAACTTACTTTGTTTTCCATTTATTCTTTCAGTCTTTCTATTAATCGAAGAAAGAAGTTTTTTTTATGTTTCATTACAAAAACAAAAAGAATATTTTTCTCCATTTAACTCCTAATATGCAAAATTTAGTTTTACAAAATACGTTTACTCTAAACTACAACAACGGACAGTATATCCTTATTGATCGTTGTATAATGTTGGTAAATTCGAGTTCGAACACAGGGACTATATTATATTGAGTAATTAGACTAACAAATAATAAGTAACAGAGTGGATGTTTTTATAAATTAACTAAAAGTAACGATTTAATGATTGTTTGTAGTTCAAGATTGAGAAAGACGCTTGCTTGGACCGAATAATGTATGATTATTTCTAAGTGTGAAATGTTGGTTTACTTCTTATGTAAAACCAAGTTTCTTTCGAGTACCAGATTTCTACAATTATCCAACCGTGCAACCACTCATTTCGAATATGGTAAACACCCCAAATAATTATGCATAAAGAATCAAGCCGATGTGTGAGAATTAATGTTTAAACTTCCTTTCGAATAGTTTACTAGTTAATAAACCGATTTCTCTTATTTTATAAATTAGCACTTGTGTTTAAACTTAATTATTTCGATTACTGTTGGGTATGAAAAGTATGAATGAATCTATGAAATCTTCAAAGTATGTGGTTTTTATCAGAGTGTTTAAGTCGGGTGAACAAAGTTCATCACCCGACTTAAATCCAAGAAAGTCATTCAGTGAAGAATTTAAGTCGGGTGAACATGTTACTTCACCAGAGTTAACTGAAGTTCACCAGAGTTAAATTTAAACTGAAGATCAAATTAGTAAACACAAGTCAACATTGAAGATTATAACTCTGGTGATGAAGACTCTACCTCCGAGTTAAAGTGAACAGCTCTAGAGTTAAAATTAAGATGAAGACTTAGTTGTTGTTAGTGTAATATGTATGTAATGATGTCTATAAATAGAATGATGTATGGAAAGAGTGATTTTTCGATTGATCGGGTCATTTGGACCAGGTCTTTTGTACCAGAGCTTATCTGTGTAAACGTACATGTAACGGCTTTTCCCGCCAAAATTGTTCTATCAATGATATCTAAACATTCAGTTTTCAGTTAACCAAATCCTCAATTACAATTACTGTTTAGATTCAGTCAGATCATGAGATTCCGCATCATGATCTGCTAATACAATTCACTGATTAGAGCTTAGGATCCTTTTATAAATCCTGTCAATTGGTATCAGAGCCAGACAAATCAATTACTTAAATTCAATTGATTCTGGTTCATCGATTTGACTCGATTCAAGTGAATTTAGTCAAATTATCAGGTTTTGTTGAATCGAAAAGGTTCAAATTAAAATTGAGGACCGTTATTGAAGAATGTATGAAGATTAGTTAGTTTCTAGTGGATTTGCTGTTACAGGTATCAATTGGAGGTGTTCGAAACTGGAGGTGATCGAAGTCTAAATCTAATCCACGAGTTATCAATGTAGGAAGTTTGAAGGTGTTTTGATGTTTATGCAGTGATTTTGATTGTTAATAATCAAATTGTTATAATCATGATGAAGGAGTGAAGATTACAAGTTTGCCATGTGTTGAAGAACAAAATGTTTTCAGAAACATGTTTCTTTTAAGCAGAATGATGTGATAATTAGCTGACTTATTCAGATTTATGATGATTTAAAAGTTTAACTCCGATGAAGGCTTGATATGTGAATGATGAGATCTTAAGCTGTTGATCACTGCTGATTGAGAGAACTTATTGATTAAGATGTAAGAATATGATGAGTTTGTGAGCTTGTTAGTTAAGGGGGAGATTATTGATGCTGAAGTTTGTTTAATGCTAATCATGGAGAATCAGTTAGTTGTGTTGTATTGTGTGAAGCCTACAATGGAGAATTCATTGTTAAAGAATCTGAAGTTGTGAAGCTTACCATGGAGTATCATCAGTTATTTTATTTGAAGATTCATAGCATCATCTAAGGGGGAGATTGTTGGGTATGAAAAGTATGGATGAAGCTATGAAATCTTTAAAGTGTGTGTTTTTGATCAGAGTGTTTAAGTCGGGTGAACAAAGTTCATCACCCGACTTAAATCATAGAAAACCATTCAGCGAAGAATTTAACTCGAGATTAACATGTTACTTCACCAGAGTTAACTGAAGTTCACCAGAGTTACATTTAAACTGAAGATCAAGTTAGACAACACAAGTCAACATTGAAGATTATAACTCTGATGATGAAGACTCTACCTCCTAGTTAAAGTGAACAGCTCCAAAGTTAAAATTAAGATGAAGAGTTAGTTGTTATTAGTGTAATTTGTATGTAATGATTTCTATAAATAGAATGATGTATGGAAAGACTCATTTGTCGATTGATCAAGTCATTTGGACCAGGTCTTTTGGACCAGAGCTTTTCTGTGTAAGCGTATATGTAACGGCTTTTCCCGCCAAAGTTGTTCTATCAATGATATATAAACATTCAGTTTTCAATTAACCAAATCCTCAATTACAATTACTGTTTAGATTCAGTCAGATCATGAGATTCCGCATTATGATCTGATCATACAATTCACTGATTAGAGCTTAGGATCCTTTTACAAATCCTGTCACTTACTATTATTGATTACTTTCGAATACCGATAACTTTTATCAACTACAAACCGGTTGAATAATTCATTCCAATTTATTAAATTCCTGAGTTCTTTTTAAATACCCGATTTTGTTTACCAAATAAGAACATAAGAAATCTAATAATATAATTAAAGTTTAAACCCAAATGGATCCCCGATTAACTAAACACACACTTATCAAAAAATTTCATACTTAAAATCAACCACACAAACGATCACATATCCAAGCAAACGTATATTGAAATTAGCTACTCATATTAAACGTAAAACATATAATAGATTGGAAAGTCATAATTATATCGAAATAAGATGATGATGATTGAGTTTGAAGGCCCAATTGAAATATAAAATGAAACCAAACAAAAGCTTAAAGTTGTATGTAATGGACACTTGTAAATGAAAATCATGAAATAGCTTCGATAATCACTTCCAAAGCTCTTCCAAAGATGTCATTATCCCTCCAATGATCAGAAAAATGTTGTATTAAAATGATAATGATACCAAATACTCCTTGCTCAAGCTTATCATTCAGCACCTTGATCATACGTTCCTCTCATTTTGTGTATGGAAACAATCTTTCATCATATCCTTAAGAATTAAATCCTCTTCGTTATTCCGAAATTTTTGCTGATGTTGCTGAAATTGACCATCATATTTTTGCCCTCGATTTTGATCACCATACCCAAAGATACCTCCTCCTTGTTTTCGGTTTTGATAGTTACTACGGTTTTGATAACAGTAGTGTGCATAATTTACATCCTCCGTCCATGAAATCTTCTCAAGAGATCCTTGAATCTAATCCATGCTTCCGTTGTGGACTCGTTATCCCATTGTGAAAAGCTCCAAATTTGGTTCAAAAGCTTTCTACCCAAGATGGGCGAAAGAAACGGGTCACAAAAGCTATCCTTAACTCCTCCCAAGTTGCAATCGAATCCGACTCCAACTTATTGAACCATGTCGTAGCTTCTCCCCTTAAAGATGACGCGAATAAGCTAACCATGACTCCCTCCTCCAAACCAAAACCATAACGGAACATCTTACAAATCTCCATGAATGTTGCAATGTGCTTATGTGGGTCCGCCTTCGAATTCCCATCAAAGGAACTATCTTGAATCATCTTAAGGTGATGACCTTTAACAGAAATGTCATCCCCCAAGTTTGGTGCAACAATCGTGAGTGGTACTTCTCGATTCCGATTGATTATCGGTATGTCAAACGAGTTGACCACATGGTCGTTTACCGCACCGTCTTCTCCATCTTCCGACATCTCACTTGGTTCGAAATAGTTATCGCCTAATATAAATTCTTCTTCCACCTCGGAATATTCACTTTCACTATAAAGTACTGCTTTTACCCCTTGTTTCCGAAAAAATCTCTCCGGATCCAAAAATTGACTAACAACGTGTTTACCTTAAGATCTCGTGTTCATCCACTAACCAACCACCTGAAAATCGCAACACAAACAAGAAATACCGTGAATACTACTCATCAAAGGACTAAACAAAACAAAACAAACTAAAAACTCAATTATATCAAGTCCCCAGCAGCAGCGCCAAAAACTTGATGAGCAAAATCTAATATTCCAAAATACGCTTACTCTAGACTACGACACCAGACAGTGCACCTTTATCGATTGTAGTATAGTGTTGGAAAATCGGGGTTCGAACATAGGGACTATATTAAATTTAGTAATTAGACTAACAAATAACAAGTAACAAAGTGGGGTTTTTTATAAATTACCTGAAAGTAACGATTTAATGATTGTTTGTAATTCAAGATTAAGAAATAGGCTTGTTTGACCGTTTACGAATGTATGATCTTTTCTAAGTGTGAAATGTTGATTTACTTCTTATGTAAAACCAAGTTCCTTTAGAATACTGGATTTCTACAATACCCAACAGTGCAACCACTCCTTTCGAATATGGTTAACACCCCAAATAATTATGCAAAAAGAATCAAGCCGATGTGTGAGAATTAATCTTTAAACTTTCTTTCGAATAAATTACTAGTTAATAAACTGATTTATATTATTTTATAAATTAGCACTCGTGTTTAAACTTAATTATTTCGATTACTATTATCGATTCCTATCGAATACCGATATCTTTTATCAACGGACCGGTAGAATAATTAATTCAAATTTTAGTAAATTCCCAAATTCTTTTCATATATCCGGTTTGGGTTACCAAATAAGAACATAAGTAATCTAATAATACAATTAAAGTTTAAACCCAAATGGATCCCCGATTAACCAAACACACACCTATCAAACAATTTCATACTCAAAATCAACCACACAAACGATCACATATCCAAGCAAACGTATATTGAAATTAGCTACTCATATTAAACGTAAAACATATAATAGATTGAAAAGTCCTAATTGTACTGAAATAAGATGATGATGATTGAGTTTGAAGGCCCAATTGAAATGTAAAATGAAACCAAACAAAAGCTTAAAGTTGTATGAAATGGACACTTGTAAATGAAAATGATGAAATAGCTTCTATAGTCAGTTCCAGAGCTCTTCCAAAGATGTTATTATCCCTCCAATTATCAAAAAAATGTTGTATGTGATGATATAAATACTGCTTATCCCCCGAAATAAAGTCATCCCAATGACTCCTCATTGGCAGAATTTGATGGCATTTAATTCAAAAACGTAACAGCTCAAAAACACATGATTGTGTCATAGTCATAGCGACTGCGGCGCAGTCAGCTTCCAGATTCGCCATGGTTTTACTTTTTTTCCCTTCCTTGCGTTGTTTTGTCCAAAAAGCCCGGTTTTACTCCAAACGTGATCAAACACCTAAATACATACTTTTACACGAAACATAAGTACAAAAGGGCCTATCCATTACGTGTTGGACTAAAAACATAACAAATATCACGAGTAAATATTTATATAAATGAGCGATATCAAACCCCCCATACTTAAGCATTTTATTTCCCTCAAGCAAATCCGATATAAACTAAAGTTATTTTATAAAACATACAACTTAAGAAAAATTAAGGAATCACGAGCTCATACATTTAACTGCATTCTAGTGTTAATAATTAAATATTTGCGTAAAATTGCAAGATCGTAAACCGACTACAAACATAAAATGCTACTAAATTACTTAAGTAAACAAAAAGAGCAATTTTCTAAAGCTAATTCCCATTCTAACTCCTAGTTTAGATTTCTCCAAATA
The DNA here is from genome assembly GCA_910822075.1 of Senecio squalidus. Taxonomy (NCBI): domain Eukaryota; kingdom Viridiplantae; phylum Streptophyta; class Magnoliopsida; order Asterales; family Asteraceae; genus Senecio; species Senecio squalidus. The sequence continues at coordinate 53,284,256 of CAJVGC010000591.1, forward strand.
ACCACCCCTTTTCCCACACTCACCAACCTAAGTCGGAGCGATCAGCCAACCATTGGGCCGACCCCTATGCCTATGTTTTCGGGGGATACTCCAATATCACATAATCTATGCCTCTCACTTCTGTTTACTTCAAATACTAAAGATTTTCAATTTATATTTTCTTTGAAGTGAACGGTTTTTGTAACGAGATTTAATTCTTCGATATAGTAAGGATGAGTTTAATTTGTTGACGGGAAAGACCTATGGTCTTTATCTTCGCCTCTAAATCTTTTCGGAATTAAGTGATATCTAAGTTTTCCCAACTATCCCCGAGAGGGTACAAGTACTAATAGCGCTTGGTACTAAGAATATGTAGCGGTTATCCGAATTTTAGATTTTTTGGGGAAATGCAAGAACTAAAGTCAGAAAACCTAAACTCTTATTTACAAGTATTTTACTACCAAGGGATGTTCCTTAAAAAATGTTGATGTACCGAAATGAATTTAAATGTAATAGCCATTATCATTTTCCCTAACTACGTTTAAGCGGGTTTTTTTTCTATTTTTTTTAGGACTCAAATGGGACAAAATAAAACGTAATGGATATATAAGAGGGGTTTAAACTAACTAATTTCCCGAGGTCTCTCCCCCCCCCCCTCGTACTGGATTAACACATTGTCCCTAATGTGTTCCACTAAAAAGAAAATAAACCTAAGGGAAATTACGCAGCTAAAAATACAAAAATAAATAGGGAAAAAGAAATATAAACCATGCGTAGTCGTTTGATGTTTATTGATTTCCCGACTTGATTCCACACGTGTTGAAATGACTGCCAGACTTATACACTTATACACCACAAATAAACAAACACGTTTATTAAAATACTACAAGCACACAAACAAATAATTAAAAATAGTTCAAAACCGACCGACACGACATAAAAGTTAAATTGTTCAAACATGTCCAACACGAGACCAACAAACAAACACGAGCTGTAAACACAACACTGCGACGCATTGACTACCAATGCGTCACAGTGGCTGTGCAGACAACAACTCTTCAGTCATCATCTTCTTCGTCTTCCTCGGGCTGGTACGGTGGGAACATCGGTGGCGGGTTGTATGGAGGCCACCCACTAGAAGAACCTGCCATGCTCGCATGGTATTGCTGCGCCATCGCCTCCAAAGTCGCTGATATCAACCCATATGGTATTCCAAATACCATACCGCGCAAATCCCTACGTTGCCTATCTATATCCCGACCAATCTGGTAAATCTCACCCCTTATATTACTACCGCCGTTTCTTGGAGGTGGAGGTGGTGAAACTTGTTGTTCTTGTTCCTGTTCCCCCTCGTCATCAATGATTCTTCCCGATAGTGCAATCAATTCCGAAGTATCCAAATCGTGTTTAGTTATCCATCTCCATCCGATTTCAGGGCTACAAAGGTTTATGTTTGCGAGAGTAGCAAGACCTAATCTTCTTGCTATTTTTGTAATGATATGTGCGCATAACATTGGCCTATTCTTTTGTCGCCCCGATCCCTTCTCCTCCATATAGCATGCTAACACCCAAGGTACATTTGCGTACCTTTGCGGATCCCTCCAAGAAAACAAATCTAAAAGCCACAAATCTTCAATGTACACCTTATCGTGTTGAGACGATCGGTGTAGGTAAAAATAAGCTAACATCTTGTGGACCACCCTCAAGATCGGAGATTTAAAACTTTTTGCCCGACTCACTGATGACACATATTTTTCTTTCCCCGAAAATTCATACCAAATTCTATCCGTCCTCTTCTTGACTCTGTCGGAATTTAACTCTCCCTCATTGACATACTTATCCATATAATCCATTTCTTCCTCCTCCGGTGTGTACAAACTCGTTAAAACCCCAAATCGAACAATCGTAACCTTGTGCTCAACTCCTCCTAACCGAAAACTAATAACCGAAGTCCTAAAAAGTAAATATGGTTTCAGTAGCTTATCAAGTTTGAGGCTTGAATAGAATTCCAAGCACCATTAACGGTACGAGTTCTCCCTAATTTCAAATTCCCTCTTCCATACCGGGATCTCAACTGAGTCTTCTTCATCTTGTACAAAACTTGTCATCAACAAAGTGTCCAAATCATCCCCAATCCCAATATCATTACAAACATCCCAACTCAAAAACTCGGTTGACTAATGGGCTTATCTTGCATCGTCACCAACTTGTTATTATCTCAATCTTTCGGTTTTCTGAGCATCCGAGCCAGTTTAGCCAAGGATGTGCCTCGGGTCACATCAACAATGCTTCCGCTGAAACCTTAGGAGGCCTAGGCACCCCTCTTGTTGTTGTCCGCTCGCTTGCTCCTTCCAAAGTTTCCTCCACAGCTTGTCGCAGCGGAGCCCAATTTAGCCCAAAATTTGTTTTTCATGTTTTACCCGTTAATCATTCAAACAAATATATAATTCACACATGAACAACAAACTAAAGTGTCCCCCTAAGTCAATTTCACAGATTGAGCCTAATTACTCAAACCCTAGGTTTTCCCCAATTCAATTTTAAGATATAAACCCTAATTACATGTAAAGATTGATAGATTTATGTTTGTAAAGACTTAGCGATCTCCTTATGTTATGTGATGAACATTTGAAAAACCTTGAAAAATTCTATGCAAATTCGCCCCTAGTAGTGTGTGTTTTGTATTTGTGAATTGTGTGGTTGAAACAAGGAAATAAGTCGGTTATTTTTCTGTGACCCTCACCGCTGCGTCGCAGTCACCCCACTGCGGCGCAGCGGACGACCAGATAGCATTTTTCTTTTTTGTTTCTTTGTTTTCCCCACCTTTGTTCGTTCACTAATTTATCTAATTCCCAATACCAATTACTAACACATACTCCTAAATTACTTAAAACCTACAAAAAAAAAATACAAAAAAAAAAAGTAAGAGGAAAGAGATACAACAAACCGGGTTGCCTCCCGAAAGCGCTAGTTTTCCCGAGTCATTAGCTTGACTCCTTCTTTCATCATTTCGTGCTTAGTTCGGGTAAAACCCGTCTTCTAAAACCCTCAAATTCTCCTCGTCCTCTTCAAAACATAATTTAACCCGTTGACCATTCACAATAAACGACCCCCCTCTTTCCATCTCGAGTTCAACATAACCCGCCGAGAAAACCCGTCTTACGATATAAGGACCCGTCCACTTGGATTTCAATTTAGGTGCTTTAAACTTGTATTTCGATTGGAATAACAACACCTTATCCCCCTCTTTGAATTCTTTCCTCCATATTTTTAGATCATGAATTGCCTTGGTCCGAGCCTTGTAAAGACTAGAATTTTTGTATGTATTCCACCTTAACTCATCTAACTCGTGTAATTGCAAAAACCGAGCTTCCCCACCAGCCAACAAGTCGGTATTACATTCTCTCAATGCCCAATAAGCTTTTTGTTCTATATCCATTGGCAAATGACAAGTTTTTCCATATAAGAGTCTAAAAGGGTTTGTACTAATTGGTGTTTTGAAGGCGGTCCAAAATGCTCATAACGTGTCTTCCAATTTTCTTGACCACAAAGCGGGATTGTTGTGGACCGTCTTGTCCAAGATTATCTTGATTGCCCGGTTCGTGTTCTCCACTTGCCCACTTGTTTGCGGGTGATAAGAAGTAGAAAACCGATGTGTTACCCCATATCTCTTTAACACCTTCTCCAATTTTGCATTAGAAAAATGGCTTCCTCGGTCACTTATCAACGCCTTCGGCATCCCGAACCTACAAAATAAGCTTTTGAGAAATTCAATGACCACAACAGCATTGTTAGTGGGTAGAGATTTTGCCTCGACCCATTTAGAAACATAGTCAACCGCCACCAAAATTTAAATGTTTCGATTCGATGGTTTGAAAGGACCCATGAAGTCGATTCCCCATATATCAAACACTTCACACATTTGGATCCCTTGTTGTGGCATCTCGTACCTTCTAGTCACCGTTCCTTGCCTTTGACATGAATCGGATGTTCTCACCAAAGTATATGCCTCCTTGAAGATCGTAGGCCAATAGAAACCGGCATCAAACACTTTCTTCCCTGTTACCGATGGACCATAATGTCCTCCCGTTTGGCCATGGTGACATTCATTAAGAATTCTTCTCGTTTCACCGCCATGAACACATCTTCTCAACATAAAGTCCCCACACATACTAAACAAGTATGGCTCATCCCAAAAGTAATACTTCGCATTGGAAAATAGTTTCTTTTCTTTGTTGATAACTTAAGTCCCTATTTATAACTCCACCCGCTAAGTAGTTTTCTATATCCGGAAACCATGGAGCCTTCTCACCATTAACTCTCCCAACAAACGACAATTGTTCCCCCGTAAAAGTATCATGTATCTCCTCCTTCTTTAGCTCTCCAAGACTCGGGTTTTCTAAACGTCTCAAATGATCCGTCGCCACGTTTTCCCTTACCCTTTTGTCTTGAATATCCACATAAAATTCTTGGAGAAGTAGAATCCACCTAATAAGTCTCGGCTTGGCATCCAATTTGTAAACAAAAATTTCAAAGCCGAATGATCCGTGAATACCACCGTATTACTCAATACCAAATATGATCTAAACTTGTCAAAATCAAAGACCACCTCTAGTAGCTCCTTCCCGATAGTGGTATAGTTTTGTTGTGCCTTGTTCATTGTCTTGCTTGCAAAGTAAATTGGTTGAAAGTGTTTATCGATTCTTTGCCCCAATACCGCACCAACCGCAAAATTACTAGCATCGCACATGGTTCGAATGGTAAATTCCAATCGGATGACACCAAGATAGGTGTATCCGTCAATTTCTCCTTTAGAAAATCAAACGCCTTCGTACATTCCTTTGAAAACTTGAATTTCATATTGTTCTCCAACAATCTAGTCAAAGGCCTCGTGATCTTTGAGAAGTCTTTGATAAACCTCCTATAGAACCCCGCATGCCCCAAAAAGCTCCTAACATATTTTTCGTTTGTTGGAGGTGGTTGTTTCGAGATCACCTCTATCTTCGCCATATGATCTTCAATCCCGATCTTCGACATTTTATGCCCCAAAACTATCCCTTCCTTGACCATGAAGTGACAATTTCCCCAGTTCAAAACCAAATTGGTTTCCTCGCACCGTGTTAGGATACGATCTAAATTCCCCAAGCATGCTCAAACGAATTCCCATACACCGAGAAATCATCCATAAACACTTCCATCGAGTTTTCCACCATATCTTGGAAAATAGCCATCATACACCTTTTAAATGTTGCTGGTGTGTTAAAAAGTACAAATGGCATCCTTCTATAAGCATACATTCCAAACGGGCAAGTGAATGTTGTTTTCTCTTGCTCCTCGGGATCAATTGGAATTTGAAAATACCCGGAGAAACCATCGAGAAAACAATAAAATTCATTACCCGCCAAACGCTCTATCATTTGGTCCATGAATGGAAGGGGAAAGTGATCATTCCTTGTCGCCTCATTCAACTTCCTATAATCTATATACACCCTCCATCCCGTTACCGTCCTTGTTGGCAACAACTCATTCATTTCATTCACAACCACCATCATACCCCCTTTCTTTGGCACGCAATGAACCGGACTAACCCACGAACTATCCGATATCGGGTATATAATACATGCGTCCAACAACTTAACCACTTCCTTTTTGACCACATCTTGCATATTCGGGTTTCGCCTCCATTGTCTTTGAATAACGGGTTTTATATTTTCAAGAAAATTGATTTTGTGTTTACAAAAATCGGGGCTAATACCAGGAATATCCGAGATGCGCCAAGCAAAAGCTTTTTTATGGATTTTGAGGATTGTCAATAATCTGTTTTTCTCGTTTTCCAAAAGTGAAGACGAGATAATAACGGGTAGACAAGAATTACCTTCCAAGAATGCATACTCTAAATGTGCCGGAAGTTGTTTCAATTCCAAATCTTTTGGAGGATCCTCAATCGATGTCTTGATCCTCATTCCTTCATCTACCTCAAGTTCCTCCACTTCATTGGTCTCCTCGACCCCTTTTTCCTCACTCCCCATTGCATTCACCATCATCTCCATTTCCATATCCGCTTCCTCTTCAAGAATGCTCTCCCAATCTAAGTCATAATCTGCTTAATCAATAACCTCAATTATAAAATAAGTCTTGTCAGTTGAGTAAGAATGTTTCATAGCTTGATTTAAAGAAAATGTGGCCAGTTCATTACTCAATCCAAACGAAATTTCTCTATATTTTAGCACGGATGATAGCATCCGCGATATTTAGGAAAGGTCTTACCAAGATGAGAGGAACTTTACTATCCTCCTCTATCTTGAGAATAACAAAGTCAAACGGATATAAAAAATCACCTACCCTAACCAATATGTTTTCCGAAATACCCACAGGATATTGATAAGATCGATCGACCAATATTATACGCATTCTAGTTGGAGTTAAAGACCCCAAAATTTTTTTAGCATATAAAGAGTATGGCATTAAATTAATGCTTGCCCCCAAATCCTCTAATGCACTATAAGTAAATTTATCATTAAAAGTGAAATAAAGAAGAAAACTCCCTGGGTCTTCAAGTTTGGGTGGTATAAAATCTTAACGATTTCCGAGCACTGGGCGTTTAGAAATGCGGTTTGTTTCTCCAAATAATCTCCCTTTCCGCTCACTAACTCCTTGATGAATTTAGCATAGTTCGGCATAACTGCAATTAGATCAATTAAAGGTACGTTAATTCTTACCGACTAAATCGTTTCAACAAATTTCCCATATTTCTTTTTCATCTTCTCTTTACGTATCCGTTGAGGATATGGTATGTTTGGTTTGTATGCTTTGAGAGGAGTGTTAGCATCCGATTTCGGCTCTTCGACTTTTCTTTGGACTATTGGTTCGTCCCCAGGTAGATCCTCCATCTCAATCTCAATTTCAACCTCATCATCAAAGTCTGGATCATCACTGCGGTCTAGTGGGAATGAATGCGTCGCAGTCCGAACATTTTCAAAATCTCTAAAAATCCCATCTGACTGGTGGCTGCGGCATAGTGGGATGATTGTTTTGCAGTCATCAGTTTTTCTTTCCCCTTTTGTTTTTCGTATGCATGCTGACCGCGGCGCAGTGGTGATGACTGCATCGTAGTCAACCCCTTTGCTGCAGAATTTTCGTTAACGTTTCACTTTTCCTATTCAACTCCCTCATACTTAAAACCTGAACGAGTCTCGATTGCGTTCACTTGTTCATCCCGATGATGTGGTGTTTGGTACCTTGAGCCTTGACTAGATTGACCACCTTGGTTGTTTTGATAGTTCGGGTTTCTCGGGTTTGGATGGGTAGATCTCGGTAGTTGACCCGTTGGTCGATTTGCAAACCTATCATTTAACCGCTCAAACCTCCGTTCCAAGTCTTGAATTCCCGCTTGACTGTTCCTCTGTCCTTGCTGAAGCTTATCATTCAAAACCGTGATCGAAGATGCCAATCCATCGTTCCTCGCCTTTATTGTATGGATAAAAGTTTTCATCATATCCTTAAGACTTAAATCCTCTTCGTCATTCCTCGATTTTTGTTGATGTTGCTGAAATTGTCCATCATTTCTATGCCCTCGGTTTTGATCACCATACCCATAATTACCTCCTCCTTGTTGTCGGTTTTGATAGTTACCACGATTTTGATAACCGTAGTGTGCATAATTAACATCCTGCGTCTTTGATTCACAATCCTCCGAGTAATGTGGACCTCCACAATTTCCGCAACCATTTCTCACCAAATGGACATATTTTTCCAAATGACCCAATCGTTTTTTAATTTGCTCCGACGTAGATTTTATCTCACTTACGATCTCCGATGTTCCACATCCACTACCACCTTCTATTTGGTTAACCATGCCTTCGAACCTTTCTATTCCTATTCACTCGATATCTAGCAATCCCCGCTTGGACTTGATCCTCCATCATACGATATTGCATCATTTGGTGATTTGTACAAGAAATTACCTCCACCAGCAAGGTCCAAATCGTGTTGAGAACGATTATCAAACCCATAATGTAAAATGTATATTATTTGATCACGATCCAACCCATGTGCATGACAACTTCTCAAGAGATACTTGAGTCTAATCCATGCTTCCGTTGTGGTCTCTTTATCCCATTGTGAAAAGATCCGAATTTGGTTCAAAAGCTTTCTACCCAAGATGGGGCGGAAATAAACGAGTCACAAAAGCTTCCCTTAACTCCTCCCAAGTTGCAATCGAATCCGGCTCAAACTCATTGAACCATGTCTTCGCTTCTCCCCTTATAGATGATGGGAATACTAAGCCTGACTCCCTCCTCCATACCAACACCATAATGGAACATCTTACAAATCTCCATCAACGTTGCAATGTGCTTATGCGGGTCGGCCTTCGAATTCCCATCAAAGGAACTATCTTGAATCATCTTAAGCTGATGACCTTTAATGGAAAATTCATCCCCCAAGTTTGGTGCAACAATCTCCGACTCTCGTGTTAGTGGTACTTCCCGATTCCGATTGATCATTGGTATGTCAAACGGGTTGATCACATGGTCGTTTACCGCACCGTCTTCCCCATTTTCCGACATCTCGCTTGGTTCAAAATAATTTTCGCGTAATATGTATTATTCTTCCACCTCGGAAGACTCGCTTTCACTAAAAAGTACCGTTTTTACCCCTTGTTTCCGAAAAACTCCCTCCGGATCCGAAAATGGACTAACAACGTGTTTCCCTTGGGATCTCGTGCTCATCCACTAACCAACCACCTGAAAATCACAACACAAACAAGAGATACCGTGAATACTATTAAACAAAAGACTACACAAAACAATACAAACTAAAAACTCAATTATAACAAGTCCCCGGCAGCGCTGCCAAAAACTTGATGTGCAAAATCTAGTCTTCCAAAATACGCTTACTCTTGACTACAAAACCGGGCAGTGTACCCTTATCGATCGTATTATAGTATTGGAAAATTCAGGTTCGAACACAGTGACTATAGTAAATTGAGTAATTAGATTAACGAATGACAAGTAACAAAATGGGGTTTTTTATAAATTCACTAAAAGGAACGATTTGATTATTTTTTGTAATTCAAGATTAAGAAAGACGCTTGCTTGGACCGTTTACGAATGTATGATCTTTTCTAAGTACGAAATGTTGATTTACTTCTTATGTAAAACCAAGTTCCTTTCGAATACCGGATTTCTCTAATTACCCAACCGTGCAACCACTCCTTTCGAATATGGTTAACACCCCAAATAATTATGCATAAAAAACCAAGCCGATGTGTGAGAATTATTCTTTAAAATTTCTTTCCAATAATTTACTAGTTAATAAACTGATTTCTCCTATTTTATAAACTAGCACTCGTGTTTAAACTTAATTATTTCGATTACTATTATCGATTCCTTTCGAATACCGATAAATTCTATCAACTAGAGACCGGTTGAATAATTCATTCCAATTTTAGTTAATTCCCGCGTTCTTTTCAAATACCCGGTTTTGTTTATCAAATAAGAACATAAGCAATCTAATAATACAATTAAAGTTCAAACCCAAATGGATCCCCGATTAACCAAACACACACCTATCAAACAATTTCATACTCAAAATCAACCACACAAACGATCACATATCCAAGCAAATGTAAATTCATATTAGCTACTCATATTAAACGTAAAACACATAATAGATTGGAAAGTCATAATTGTACCGAAATAAGATGATGTTGATTGAGTTTGAAGGCCCAATTGAAATGTAAAATGAAACCAAACAAAAGCTTTAAGTTGTAAGTAATGGACCCTTGTAAATGAAAATGATGAAATAGCTTCGATAATCACTTCCAATGCTCTTCCAAAGATGTTATTATCCCTCCAATAATCAGAGAAATATTGTATGAAAATGATGATTATACAAATATTGCTTATCCCCCGAAATAAAGTCTTCCCAATGACTCCTCATTAGCAGAATTTGATGGCATTTAATTCAAAAATGTAACATCTCAAAAACACTTGACTGCGTCGCAGTCATAGCCACTGCGGCGCAGTCAGCTTCCAGATTTTCCATATTTTTACTTTTTGTTCCTTCCTTGAGTTCTTTTGTCCAAAAAGCGCAGTTTTACTCCAAACGTGATCAAACACCTAAATACATAGTTTTACACGAAGCATAAGTACAAAAGGGCCTATCCATTACGTTTTGCACTAAAAACATAACAAATCTCGCGAGTAAATATTCATATAAATGAGCGATAACAAACCCCCCAACTTAAGAAAAATTAAGGAATCACGAGCTCATATATTTAACTACATTCTGGTGTTAATAATTAAAGACTTGCGTGAAATTGCAAAAACGTAAACGACTACGAAAATCAAATGCTACTAAATTACTTAAGTAAACAAAAACCGCATTTTTCTAAAGCTAATTCCCATTCTAACCCCTAGTTTAGATTTGTCCAAATAACCACCCTTTTTTCCCAAACTCACCATCCTAGTCGTTTGATGTTTCTTTATTTCACGACTTGATTCCACACGTGCTAAACTGAATTCCAGACTTATACACTTATACACCACAAATAAACAAACACGTTAATTAAAATACCACAAGCACACAAACAAATAATTAAAATAGTTCAAAACCGACCGACACGACATAAAAGTTAAATTGTTCAAACATGTCCAACACGAAACCAACAAACAAACACCAGCTGTAAACACCCTACTGCGACGCAGTGACTACCACTGCGTCGCAATGGCTGTGCAGACAGTAGCTCCTCAGTCATCATCTTCTTCCTCTTTCTCAGGCTGGTACGGTGGGAACATCGGTGGAGGGTTGTTTGGAGGACACCAACTAGAAGAACCCGTCATGCTCCCATGGTATTTATGCGTCATCGCCTCCCAAGTCGGCTGATATTGATCCATATGGTATTCCAAATAGCCACCCATACCGCGCAAATCCTTATGTTGCCCATCTATCTCTCGAACAATCTGGTAAATCTCATCATGCATAGTACTACCACCGCTTCATGGAGGTGGAGGTGATGAATCTTATTTGTTTATGTTCTCGTTCCCCATCCACATCAATGATTCTTCCCAATGGTGCAATCAATTCCGAAGTAGCCAAATCATGTTTAGTTATCCATCTCCATCCGATTTTCCGGGCTACAAAGGTTTATGTTTGCGGGAGTAGCAAAAACCTAAGCTTGTTGCTATCTTTGTAATGATATGTCCGCATAACATTGGGCTATTATTTTGTCTCCTCGATCCCTTCTCCTCCATATAGCATGCTAACATCCAAGGTGCGTTTGTGTACCTTTGCGGATCCCTAACAAATCCAAAAGCCACAAATCTTCAATGTACACCTTATCGTGTTGAGACGATCGGTGTAGGTCAGAATAAGCTAACATCTTGTGGACCACCCCCAATATTGGAGATTTAATTCTTTTGGCCCGACTCACTGATTACACATCCCCGACAATTCATACCAGATTCTATCCGTCAACTTCTTGACTCTATCGGAATTCAACTCTCCCTCCTTGACATACTTATCCATATAATCCATTTCTTCCTCCTTCGGTGTGTACAAACCCGTTAAAACCCCAAATCGTAATGGATAGGCCTAAACTATTCACATAAGTACAAAAGGGCCTATCCATACTTTTACACGAAACATAGTTTTTGAATAAAATCAACAACTTCGAGATTTTGTTTGGTTTCATTTTACATTTCAATTGAGCCTTCAAACTCAATCATCATCATCTTAATATTTTATATGCTTATTCAAACAACTTATAGCTTCCTTAAATCTTATTAAACCTTTATAAGCGATTACGCAATAAATTGTTGGCTATTTGAAATGGCACATCGACTAATAGCGACAATGTAAACCACAATGTATCGTAATCATGTCATATATATATAAATAGTAAAATTTCCGTATGAATATAGCCATATAATTGGCAAAATAAAACTTACTTTGTTTTTCATTTATTTTTTCGGTCTTTCTATTCATCGAGGGTTTTTTCTCTTTCATTACCAAAACAAAAAGAAGCTTTTCTCCATTTAATTCTCCGTCAAATTGCAAAGAATTCTACTTCATTTTTCTTCATTCAATCGCATGAATGAACCCTTTCCTCCTGTTTAGAGATAGAAATGTAATTCAATACATATTTGCTCCATTTAATCACCAAAAGTTGCATTTATTCATAAAAATAAATAAAAGTTGCTTGATATGACTTGCAACATTTTCCTATGTCCATCCAAACGGGTCATTCCAACAGTCTGTTTTGACTAACATCGAACTTGTCCAAAACTTTCACTTCAAAATGTATGTCCTATATTAATCGAATAATCTCAAAATTGAACAACTTCGAACGTTCATTCCTGCAATTTACCCATATCCAACTTGCAACCTCAAAATCAGTCACACTTCATTTTAATTGCACAGTGCCATATTAAATCCTCATTGTCTCAAGTTCAACCTAACAATATTAAACATATGAGAAAGAAAAAGTACGGTAATGTAAATCCATATCAAGACAGGTAGATGCAACACTCCAGAACAATCTCCCATATTAAACTCAAGAACACTTCTTTTTGAAATTTCCATAAATGTATCTAGTACACTGCTCGTGTTTAGATTTAGGGAGCCATGGTCTAACAGCTTCAATTAGACCCTACAATAATCATCATACATTAGAGGAATAAAATAAGTTATTTAATAAATGTTATAGACTAAGATCATACCTTGTGCCCATCTGATATGATGCTAACAGAATCACCATGTCCTAGACTAAGATCATGTCTCAATAGTTCAATAAACCAACATAAATTTTCCTTATTTTCAATACTAACCACAACCCAAGCTATTGGAAACATTTGATTATTTACATCGCTGCCCCATGGTTGTTAATAACTCACCTCTACATGTCCCTTTCAAAAAACAACCATCTAATCCTATGATTCTCCTACAACCACTAAGCCATCCAAACTTAATTCCCTTAAAACACATATAGATCCTAGTAAAGTATAGTTGACCATCGTCAAGCTCTTTAACATTCAAATGACAAGTTGAATCAGGATTAGACTTCAAAACTGCTTATATATACTCCCATAACCTAGCATAATGTTCCACCAAACCTCCTTCATGATCAAACAGTTCCCTTTGATTTGCTCACTTGCATTTTCCTAGACTTACATCAATCATGTAATTCTCCCTTATGTCATTAACCATAAACCTTAGTGTCATGAAAAGGTTGTCCACAATTTGTTTTGCATACCTCATTGATATCCATTTGTATGTCACTAGAGAACCATAATTGTAGTTTCTACCACAATTATGTTCATGTACGAGGGATTTGATATGGAAGGATTTCTCAGCAGACATCCAAGAAGCATATAACCTAAAGGGACAAGTACTTGTCGTGCTGCCACTATCATCAACCTTCTTGCTGCCACTATCACCAACATTCTTGCTTCCACAATCACAAACCTTCTTGCTGCCACTAGAACCACCCTTCTTACTACCACCAGACTCCCCTTCAACTACACTTTCACCTTGTTTACTTAACAACTTTGCATCATTCACCTTCTTTCTTACTTTTGAGTTGGCACATCTCCCCTCTTCAATATTTCTTCCCCGGTAAACAAGCAAACATTTGTGACTACTTAATTTATACTATAGGTGATAACCATTTGCCACCCCATAATTAGCTAAAGCTAGCCTCAACTGTTCTGGATGTTCAGACCTCATACCCACTATAGGTTTAATTGAATCCCATAGAATGCTTGGATCATGAGCAGGATATTGAACACCAAATTTCACCTTAAATCTATCATCTAAATCATGATCATCGTGATCAGCAACATGGACATTGTCATTGCTTGGAATAGGCTCCGAATCATAGTTAATATACCCATAATTTCCACATAACTTGGTCAGAAAAGGATCATCATTCACACGTCTTTCAATCACCACATTATCTTCACCTTCAAATTCATTCTGAACAAACTCTTGTACAAGAACATCCTTTTCTAACTCAGCACGTTCACTCTCACTTTCCTAATCAAGATCATCCATCTCAAGCTGAATAAATTCACATACATCATACCCATTATGTTCAACATAAACATCAACTTCATAGCCATTTGCATACCCTAAATTAACAAAATCTTGCACATGTTGTTCATTTTCTATCAAAGTAATACCATCTGTAAGTGGGATATCATGAACACATACTAGCAAAGAACTGATTGAATCTGTAACAACCTTCTAATAAAGTCTTTAAAACTCATACCTTTGAAATCTATGTCGTCGATAATATATTGGTTACATTGTGCATACCTTAGCGGACTTGGTAAGAAAATACCATCATGATGCAAAGACACATCCAGATTCTGCTTTGATTTCGTCATGGTTCATGCGATTTGAATTTAGGGGTTGGATTACTGTCTCAATTTGGGAAATTAGGGTTTAGATTTGGGAGATTAGGGTTTCATTTGGGAGAAATGAGAAACAAGCACATGAAATACGTGGAATAAATGAGACTTAAATTTACATAATACGTGGAATAAATGAGACCTAAAAAAATTAAAAATAACCGGTCAAAATAAATTTTAACGGTAGCAAGTTTCAAGTTAACGAAAGTTTGAAATTTTTTATTACATAGTGACGGATTTTAAAAGTACGTATATAACTGAAGTATTTTTCGAAGTTGGTTTATTATAATGCTACAAACTGAAAAGTTTGTATGGTTTCTTTGACTTTTACCCATACATACCTTTAATATCCAAATATTTGTTTCAAAAAATTGAATCATATATTCATTTTCAAACATTTACTCCATTCCTTAAACATCCATCAAATGAAATGGTTCATCGTAATAAATAAAAAACATGTTGTTTTACGAATTATGGAACAAGCTGGAAAAAACGTAGAAATAAACAGGTGAATACGATTGATACCTCCATTTTATAAATCATGGAAAAAAACCTACCTTTTTTCATGGCATATGAATTACCTACACAATACAACTACGGATGCTCCTGATCCTGCTTCTTAATTTGATTCAATTCAAATCGACAATCAATGAGAAAACTTAGAAATAATATTGCATAATATCGAAATCTCCGATTTTGATGAAATGAATGACAAAAAAAGTGAAAACCAAAAGATGAGATTAAAAATCAGATGTAGTAATTTGAATTTAGTTCATGAAAATGGGTGGATTAAAACTTTCACTATAACCTTCCGTTTTCCAAGAAGAGGCGATTAGAGAGTAAGGTTGGCAAGGTTTACACTCAATACACTGTCCAAGATCTTTTTCTCTAATTTAAAGTAGAGTTTAAATTTAATTGAAGAAAATTGACATAATATAAATTTATGACATCAGCAAACCAGTCCCTTCTCTATCCTTGTCGTATGAGTACAATCTATGAAATCATCACGTCAGCCGAATGACATCAGCTTCAACTCTCATTTATTAGATAAAAGAGATATCACAAATCTTTTTTGTTTGATTTGACATTCGACTATGTATAATTATTAAAATCTCGTCGCAATGCGTGAATAAAAAAATTCTTGTTTTTCACAAAAGGTATAAATAATAATTTGTAATAAATTGACATTTAACCAAAACTATTATTGTGTCACATAGTTACTGAGTGCGATTTAGTGGTTGTTATAGTTATACCTTTTCGATTAAGACCAACATAACAATAAGACCACTCCCAGCGGGAGCATCACCACGGCGTTTTGAAGGCCAAGAACGCCGTTCATGGCTGGGGCAACGCCGTTTAGGCGGCGTTCTTGGCGCGGTGTTCCTCCAGCAACGGCGAGTTTGTGGGTTTTTTTTTTTTTTTTTTTTTCTTTCTTCCTAATTTATCTATACATACATATACATATATATATATATATATATATATAATAAAGAAAATAAAGAAGAAGATTTTTGGGTTTTGGGTTTTGAAGATTTTGAAGTTTTTTGGGTTTAGGTTTTGTGGATTTTGAAGAAAGAGGAAGAAGAAAGAGAGAGAAAAAGACAAAAAAAAAACTAATCTTTTTTTTTTTTTTTTTTTTAATAAATTTTATTGAAAATGGTATTTTTATTAATGTATTTGTGATTTAAGTATTTATGTATTGGTTTTTAATATTTTATGTATTTTTTTTTTAAATATTAATCTAAGTTTATTTTTATTTTTAATATTAATAATGTTTTAAAAATAATATGAGAAAAAGAAAGAAAATGAAAAAAGAAAAGGTGGTGGGTCCCAGTTTTTTGTGTTATGAATGGGGGTGTTTAGTGGTGTTATGTTAAGTTGGTGTTATGGTGACGTGGCAACGAAAAATGGTGTTATTGGTGTTACGGATGGGAGTGGTCTAATAATCAACAAACACTACTATTAAATAGTACCAATTTGTCAAATGTATATATATATAGATATAAATATAAATAATATAATATAATATAATATTAGAAACTTATCCAAAGAAGATTATATAAAACTTAATTGGTTAATAGCTTTTATTGATATATTTTTTTTTTCTTTATTTCTAAAATTAGTAACAATTTAAATATTATTTAAAATCTCTACCTTTAGAAGCCTTTATTACATTTTTACAAAAATATAAAAGATAAATAAGGAAATTGAGATAGAGGTTAGTTTCTATATTTTATTAGTAATATTTTGCACACTTATCCAAAATTGTCGTGACCCCATTGCCCACCCCTATCCCCCACTCCCTCTCCTTGGAAAATTGCTATAAATGGAAGGAACTGGAGATACTCATTTCATAGATCTTCTTATAGCTACTTGTATAGCATTCATATTATACTAAATACTAAGTTACAGTTCTATCCATGGCTGCATCTTTCTCCGTTCCTTCAATGGTATTCTTCTTCTCCCTACCCCTCTATACCTATTATATATTGTAGCTATAGATACATGTATATGTATATGTATATGTATATGTATATGTATATGTATATGTATATATGTATATGTATATACGTTCATATGGTATAAGATACATGATGCATAACACGTACATACACACAAAAAAATTAGTAACGTAAGGAAATGCTAATTATAGCGTTAGATCATGCATGGTTAAGAGTTAATTTACGATTAATGTATAAGTCAATAAACATCATTTTAAAAGTTGATGGTAATTTTATAAAGGTTTTCTAAGCGGTTACATTTTAAATGTTAAGTACAATAATTTTAAATATAAAATTCATTTTATAACCATAGCCCATAATATTATTGGTGAAGTTTCAAGGAAACCATATATCATTAAATTGACTAACAACAAATATTAGACATTTTATCGCAATCTCATAATTAATAGCTAAATATATTTCATAATGAAATGGACAGATTTTGGAAGAGGAAGGAAAATTTCAAGCAGAGGTAGCAGAGGTGCAAGCATGGTGGAACACAGAACGGTTCAGACACACTCGCCGCCCATACTCGGCTCGTGACATCGTGTCTCTCCGTGGAAACCTTCGTCAATCGTACGGCTCGAATGAGTTAGCCAAAAAACTCTGGAGAACCCTTAAGGCCCATCAATCCAATGGTACGTCTTCACGTACTTTTGGTGCACTGGACCCCGTCCAGGTCACCATGATGGCCAAACACCTCGACACCATTTACGTGTCGGGGTGGCAGTGCTCATCAACTCATACTTCAACAAATGAGCCCGGCCCGGATCTTGCTGACTACCCTTATGACACCGTTCCTAATAAAGTCGAGCACTTGTTTTTTGCCCAACAATATCATGACCGAAAACAAAGGGAGGCCCGTATGAGCATGAGTCAAGAGGAGCGCGCCCGTACTCCTTTTATTGACTACTTGAAGCCCATCATAGCCGATGGTGACACCGGCTTTGGTGGGGCAACCGCCACTGTAAAGCTGTGTAAGCTTTTTGTGGAACGAGGTGCTGCTGGGGTACATATAGAGGATCAGTCCTCTGTGACCAAGAAATGTGGTCACATGGCTGGAAAGGTTTTGGTAGCAGTCAGCGAACATATTAATAGGCTCGTAGCTGCTCGACTACAATTTGATGTGATGGGAACAGAGACGGTGTTGGTTGCACGTACCGATGCTGTTGGTGCCACCCTTATCCAATCCAACATTGATACGAGAGACCATCAGTTCATTCTTGGTGTGACTAACCCGAACCTTAAAGGAAAAGGGTTAGCCACACTCCTATCTGAGGCGATGGCTGCTGGGAAAAGCGGCCCCGAGCTTCAAGCTCTCGAAGACAACTGGTTATCCATGGCACATCTGAAGACGTTTTCTGAGGCTGTGGTTGATGCAATTGGGGCAATGAATGTTTCAGATATGGAAAAGAGAAGAAAATTAAACGAATGGATGAACAGCTCGAGTTATGAAAAGTGTTTGTCAAACGATGACGGAAGAGAGATTGTCGCAAGACTAGGGCTTACCAACTTTTTCTTTGACTGGGACCTCCCAAGAACCCGAGAAGGGTTCTACCGATTCAAAGGATCGGTTGAAGCGGCAATAGTCCGTGGTTGGGCTTTTGCGAACCACGCTGATGTAATATGGATGGAAACCGCAAGCCCCGACATGGTCGAGTGCACTAAATTTGCACAAGGAGTTAAGACGATGCAACCAGAAACTATGTTAGCATACAATCTGTCACCTTCTTTCAACTGGGACGCCTCAGGAATGACTGATGGTCAAATGATGGACTTTATCCCGAGAATAGCAAAGTTGGGATATGTTTGGCAGTTCATAACACTAGCCGGTTTCCATGCTGACGCCTTGATCGTTGACACGTTTGCTAAAGACTTCGCAACGAGAGGGATGTTGGCTTATGTGGAAAAGATTCAAAGGGAGGAAAGGAAGCATGGTGTGGACACATTGGCTCATCAAAAATGGTCTGGTGCTAATTACTATGATAGGGTGCTTAGGACTGTTCAAGGTGGTATCACTTCAACAGCTGCTATGGGCAAAGGTAATTTTACCCGACCTACTATAAAGGGTGCTCTTCTTGACGAAAACTTAACACTTAACGTTTCAATTAATGTAAATGCAGGAGTGACGGAAGAACAATTCAAGGAGACGTGGACGAGGTCTGGAGCAACCGACATGGGAGCCAGCAGCAGCGTCGTGATTGCAAAATCAAGGATGTAGGAACCTCATTCGACCATTAAATCATCCATCACCGGAGTGCTGAACCGTGAAGTTAATTTGAATTATAATTTATATTATATATCATATATTATATTCTATATTGTGTTTTGAAATTAGAAATAACGTGGTGAATAATGGCCATATAATTACATTATGGTTCATTAATCAGCCTGGACATTGGTGTGCTGTTTAAAACAATTGTATTTCTGTTTCTGTACGTTATATCATATGTATCAATTTTATATCAAATTAAAATATTTAAGTTTATATGTTGTATTTTTCCTTTAACTTTATCACTTGGATTCAATTGATCATCACTATTATCCTAAGACAAGATGGGGAATTAATGTGGGATCTAGAAAAGCGATTATAGGGGTCGAACCAAATACCCATTCGACAAATCCTTGACAAAATTTCACAATTCAGTCTCTTTCAAAATACAATAACGTTACACAAATGAATAAAACAAAACTTTTAAGAAAGTTAAGTTGAACGACTTATTTAAATACCGGAAAAAAGAATATATATTGGTTATATGTTTCGTTTAGGTAGGTACTTTTATGGAGTACGTTGTGTTGAGAGGTTAGTTCTTCTTCCATGGTTTAAGAATCGAGAGAATGATAATGATGGCTATGACGAGGAGCAAGATGATAGCAAACATCATACATTTTCTTGATCTCTTTTGTAAGCTCTTGGCCGTGGTAAGGGCGTCGGTACCCATGTTTACATGATCAACTGCATTTGCTACCTACAAGAAACATTGAACAAAGATTGTTCATTTCTTTATAAATTACATTAAAAATCAATTCTTTAAGAATTGCTTTTATAGTTAAACCGTGATCAGGTTTATTAGTTCAACCGGACGTTTCAACCATTTTGTACTTTTAAGTTAAAAAATTATATGGTAATATTTAATTAAACAAATAGTTAAGATATATTCGATTAGTAAAGATTTTGACGTGACTATAATCATAAAATGTCAAAAAGTAAACATAATACATAACTATGAGAAGGGTAAACACTAATGTAACATTTAAATTAAGATTTTAAAAAAGGTTCTAAATATTATAATTATTTGTTTATAATTAAAGAGATAGTTAAGATATAAACGAGTAATAATGATATTGACGTGATTATAATTATTGGAAAAATATCAAGTTTTGGGACATGTATGAAATTGTATCCTTTACTTAAGTCAGGTTTTCAAAAAAGAAAAAGAAAAAACAAAAAAATGATTACTCAAACTGGTTAATGATTCAACCGACAAACTCGATGATTAAAACCAAGCCAAAAATAAAAATAACAATTAAACCATTTGTAGCTCAACGGGTCTTTTACATGGGTCACTCTCAAATCAGTTATGCCATATGGTTCGACCTGTTTTTAAAAAATTGTTAAAAAGATGACAATTTTAACCCAAAACTAACACAATTTGAAAATTTCTTTTTATATACAATGACACTTTTGTCACATTTTAAAAGAATTGATTTTAGATCCTATAAAAAATAAAAACAAGAATTATTATATGGTTTGTTACAAAATAAAAATATGTTATCTTTTCCAAAATTAGAAAACCATAGATTATATGTCTATTATATTTTTTTATACAAAAGTTGGCTTAGGTGTTGTCACTGTATCTTATGATATTATACGGTTACTTCAATAATATAATTTCGTAACCATATAAAGACATAAATTATTTATATCACTCAAAAAAGGTAAACAAAAAGAGTGTTTTCAAAAGCCACAAGTTCCAACACCGAAAACAAAAAAAGGAACAAAAAAATACCAAGAAAGAAAACATCTTTTTAAACCAACTTTATGAAGTTTAAACACAGAAACTAAAAAAAAAAAAAAATACACACACACACTTAAAAACTACTAGGTATAATTTTTTAAAAACAAGTAAAAAAATTGTAGTTGGACTCGAAATGTCAAAAAAAAAAAGTGTCAAGCTCCCTTGCCAGTCTTCCATGGCTGAATAACAGCAACCACAACTATTGCAATTATAATTAACAGCAAAATAACTGCAATACACATGCATTTTCGACTCTTCTTCTGTAGTCTCTTTGCGGTGTGTAGTGCACTTGTCCCTGACTGGACATGATCGACTGTATTCGTTACCTGAATCAACATTTTCGTATAAAGAATAAACCGACAAAAATATCTAAGCCCTTTACTAGAGCCTAAGTACATGTGTCCAAAGCCTAAACTTGACCACTGACGAGTGAGACGGCTTTTTAGGCACAATGTACAAATCAAGCAGCAAGTACAACTTATGTTCAAGAGATATAAAGGATTTCCATACCTGGCTTTCGATATTATCCAATAGCTCTCCTTGAGCGTCTATAAGAACAGCCATATCAAGGTATATCTGGCAATGAGATGAAGTCATTTATTTAACAGAAATAAACCTCTCATGTGCTTCACTCACTCAACTATCGGTTCTAAGTCAAATAAATTACCTGGTGTAGGTCAAGTAGTTTCTTTTCAATTTCCCTTACTGCATCGTGTCGTTCTTGAATTTCTTCCAATGTATTTAGTACCTTCGGTGAAAACAAAGTTCAATAAAAATATGAACTGCATTTAAGAAAGTCATAATCCACATGTTTCTGCCTAAGGTGGCAATTTCGACCCGTTTGCAAATGAATGCACTGATTTGAATTATAGTTAGATTCTATGAGTAAAACAGTCGAAAATCCAAAAGTGAACTTATTAATGGGTTTATTTTTGTAATGTTTTATAAGTAACTCGTCAAATGGGTAAAACTTAACAACAGTTTAGCATACAAAGGAAAGAGCTCAAATGGATGGAATATTTTTTTCGTAATCATAATTCATAAATGTTCTTTCCAAAAAAAAGTTGATGAAAAATTAGACAACAAATGTTTTGGGTCATACAATACCTGACTAGTTTTGACCTGTACCAAATTTACATGTTTTGACCCAGTACCCAACCCACCCATTTGTCAATTGTATATTAGTTCTGATCTTGGTTCCATTAGTACCTGTCCGCGTCCCATTTCTTTCATAGCATTCTGGAATATGTGCTCGCTATTTCCAGTTTCTATAAGGTTGTTGATTGTCTGTTGCATAACAATCAATCCAATAAGCTATCATCGAAAAAAGGAATAATACATCAATGATTTAGATGGGTTAGAATTTGAGCTGACCTCTTCATCTGGTCGAGTTCCTGTAACTGTTCATTTTTATATGTAAAAGACCAAAAGTTAGACTAATAGAGTCCAATTTGAAGTAAGTCATTTGACACTTAATAGTCAAATGTTGATTGTTATGTAAAACGGAACCTGTAATAACTCTTCTTTCCACAACCTCACGATATTCATCATCGATCTTTTGCCTTAGAGTCTGAAAGTGACGAAGCATACATTTTTCACAAAACCGAAGAATAACCAAGTAAAAAGACCGAGTACATTCAAAGAGTTTAAATACCTGAAATTCCGTCATTATGTCCCGAAACCTCTTTGCCAAAGCACTGCAAATTTAGAAAAAACATCCTGTTAATATAGAAGCTCAAAATTGAAATTACAGTCAGAGATTCAGGCCACAACCAAAAACTAGCTGGTACTCAACTCAGTGAGTCAAACGTAATGACCGATGAAATGATTTAAAATTTTGAATTATTACATTCGAAGTGCAAAAGATAGATAAACTTACTTCGTCATATTTGTTCTAGACCGGTCAACTCCTGTCCCGGGCCCACAACCCGGTTTTTGTCGGTTGGCTAAGTTCTGACGGTATCATTGAGTTACAAGATGACCACAATCAAGAAAAGCAAACATATAAAATTCACGATATGAAAAAAGTAAGAGTGGCATTTTCGACCTATTTGTTTTTATGAATTAGTACATTTGGGTTATGTTTTATACACCTCGCTGAAATGGGTAAAAAATTAAGCTATACAAGAATGGTTCAAAAGGTTGAAAGTCTCTCAATGGTTATATAGTTTAAGCATTCAATTCGTTTCTAGCGCCATATAAAAACCCATTTTGACCCAAACCCGTTATTGCCCGTTACCCAACATAGCTGACCCGCCCATTTTGAAACCTATAGAAAACAGCAATACCTCTTTATTGACTGCTTCTATTTTCCCTTTGATATTACGTGCAATCTTCCCCACTTCATCAACGTCTTTCTCCATCCGTTTCCTAATAGCTGAAAACAAGTACAATGTTCGTGATCCAATGTCCAACAAACCAAAATCGCTCACAATCACAAAAAACCAACCTTTCATGGAGGATGCTTTTGTGACTGATTTTGATTCTTCATTAGATTCCTGAGATGCAAATAGTCGAGAGTGGTTTATAAATAAGATTTAATAAAGTTTTCTTCGTCTGTCTTATGAATATTGAAACACTTCCATTTTCAAATTTTAAATCGCAACGTAATGTTTTTCATACCTTGAGTTTTTTCAGTAACACTAAAAGCTTATCCACTTGTTTCTCGATCTCTTGTATCTACATATGAATAACAAAAGTAAATTATCACAAAAAAAGATATATACGAAAAAAAATCCTTTGAAGAAAATGAAGTGAGACTGAGACATCATAGCAATTTACATTAAAACATCCTATGTATGCTCATCAACGCAAAATATATAGATTGTTTATGCTACAACAGTCTTATATCTTCGGCAGGGCGGAGCCAAAAAGTTTTTTACGTGGAGGCAAAGTTCGTGTGGGGGCAAATTTTCTCGGATTGATTTTTGAAGAGGCAAAATACCAAAAATAAGTTAAATATAGCTATTTTCTATAGTGTGACAAAACTGGAGCGAATACAACTGCCTACTCTGGCCCTATCCTGACCCGCCCCCAATCTTCGAACACCATGTTTTCTTGTCAGTTGTCATTCATCTTTTCACATTGGGTCTATAACTCAATGACCGATCCACGACTTTTGACTAAGGTATACATTAACATAACAAAATATATTAAGGTTGTACATGTATGCCCATGCATGAATATACTATTCCAACGAGTTTATAAACATAATAAGGATAATAACATAATCCATGAAAGTATACCTGTTTGTTAAAAGCTTCCATTCCCATGTCGGAATTACTTCTTGGAAGTCGACTACTCATCTGAATATCCATATTTGTAGGACGATGCTCTCGCGCATCGCTAACAAACGATTCCTAAAAGTAGACAAATGAATAACATCGTAATTTATTATTTGTCTTAATCATGATCAAATTGTGGTAACGTAAATTTTATGTTTTTTTGTCACTAATGATCTATAAACATGAACACTACAAGAAAAGAATATGACAAAAAAACATGACACCAAACTGGAAATTAAAAAGAAAAAAAAACACTTCGATTTCGAACAACAAAACACAAGAATTACATCAACAAGGAAAATTTCAAGACTCTGTTTTCAAAGAAACAGCACAAAATTATAAACATTAGAACATAAAAACATGAAATTAAGATAAAGAATGAAATATACACTGAGTAAATCATTCATGTTTAGTTAAGAGAGTAAAGTATGTTTTTTTTCTTTCTTTTATGGGATTGATTCTAGGAAAGAAACAGAGGTCAATATCAGCATCTGATAAATAACAATTGGTGGGATTACTTTAATTGGCCAGGTGTTCATTGGTTATGTGTTTGGCCGGCTATTTAAAGAAATTTAATTATTGTATAAATTGTTGTTACAAGAAATGGCGTTGCTTACTATATGAGAAATGATTTTGTTCTTTTAAGATTAAGGCGACAATTACGAAAAAGATTTTCAACCAGCTAAGGCGTGTTCGGTTTGGATTGGTTTTTGCTTTAACTAACTTATTATATGTTTTGTCAAATTAGTATGGTGTTAAGCTCATTTATTGCTAACGAATTTTTTTATGGTGTATCATTATAATCAATGGTTTTATATTAATACCATTATAATTCATTAAGTTCGAATTTACTTGTTAAAATAGACAAACGGTAACGTGTTACCTTTTAGTCATCTTCTCGGCCATTATTCATCTTCTCCGACCATTATTCCGACGACACCATTTTTTCCGGCAAAAGAATAAATTTTGAACATGGTTGAATCCCCATCACAAGAAGGACCCAAACAAACTCCTCGTCGTTACTGCTTCCGTCTCCAAAAAAATAGAGTCTATTACGTCTCTGAATCGCTAGTCAAACGAGCCACCAACATCAAACGTGAAAACCTTGTGGCTCTTGGGACTAACATTGAAAAGTTTACAAAGAGTGGCAAGTTTCATCTAACAATTCAATCTTTGAGCTAAATCTCAACCCAAGCTTAAGACCCATCAGGTACATTTTTTTGCAAGAAAAACCATCACAAGAAAAACTTTTCATCTTCTCGATATTATGGAACTCACCAAATAGCATGCACTCTGAGCTAAATCTGCCAATCATATCTGGAACTGGATAAAGGGCGATAGGGGTATGAGAGAGAGGCGAAGGAGGAGGGGGATGAGAAGGGACATGGGGGGCTCCCGTCGTCACGAAGACGTAGGATCTACCATCGCAAAAAGGTTTAGCCAATATAGGGCCCGACAGGTTCCCCGGTGGAGGGCGACCGACCGGTGGTCCACCATTAGAGGCTTTCCTATGGAATTTCGAAAATATTTACCTGCATCACCTTGTCATTTATCTTAATACCTTGGAGCTCCATTTCCAGTTTACTAGCATCCTTCACCTCCGCGAATCTTATGAAAGCAAAAATCTTGTTGCAAACATCCGTCTTGTTCGCCATATAGATGTCTACCACCTTTGCAAACTTCGAAAATTCCTACCAGAGATCCTCCTTCCTGATCTTGACGAACATTGAGACCACCTTCCCATCCTCCGGTCGCTTTTTTTCTCCGGTCCACCTGTGTCCATTCGCCTGACATGATCTCCACGTAACTCTTTCTCATGAAACTAACTTCAGGTAGCGTATCTAATAGATACGTGGCGTATCGAATAGTTACATAGCGTATCTAATAGTTACGTGGCGTATCTAAGAGTTACGAGGCGTATCTATCAGTTCCGTGGCGTATCTAATAGTTTCGTGGACAGTACTCACGTAACTAATAGTTTCGTTGACAGTATTGACGTAACTAATAGCTTCGTTGACGAAACTAAAATCTGACAGTTAATGTAGCTGAATTTTCCAACACGTCGAAAAACGAAGAACAACGCCGAACTAGAAAACCATCTTCTCCGGATATCAGCAATATACTAATATTAATCTAGTCTAACCGTGCTGAGGCTAACAACCCACTGAAAACGTATAGATCTAAAACCTTAGTCAAAACCCTAATCGCCACCGTCGCCGCTGTATTCTTCCTCCCCGTCGACTCCACCACTTTCCTTTGTTTCCAATCTCCGAGATACCTAATCAAAAACTGCCGATCCCCTCTAACGGCTACCTTTTTGAAGAACTTCAATTATTATTTTCTAATTGCACCTTGAATTTAATTATTGTTATAAAAAATGATATTCATTACTACTTTTAAAAGAAATCAATATTTTTCTATTGTCCAGCCTTTCTTTTCTTGAATCCATTTTGAGCATTATAGGGACACGATCAACTTCAGAAGAAGTCTATACAAATACTAACCTAGCTAACCATTTAGGAGGTGTTTGTTTCGGCTTATATAATGGGCTTATAAGCTTATGTAAATGTTGATAAACTTATAAGCTCAATTTTTTTGGCTATGAGCTCATCAAGTTGAGCTTAGGGTTTATTTAAGCTCAAAAGCTCAACTTGATAAGCTCATAAGCCGGAAAAATTGGGCTTATGAGCTTATCATAATTTACATAAGCTCATAAGCCCATTCCATTAGCCGAAAATTGAGTTTAACCCGTATCGTATTTCAAATCTTGTATTACCGTAGGCTTTTGCCTATAGAAGTACATGTAATTTCTTGAATGTAATCGGGTTTGTTTCAACATTTTATATATATAACTGTAAGTCACTTACAATATGTTGACGTCACTTTACCCTTGTTAGGAATGACACATCTTACATTGAGTATCATATGTCCATTGATATATATTAGCCAACCACATTCGACATTGACTTCCTTTGGCCTGTTGTCAGTTAGCTAATCATTCTTATTTCAAAATTTCTCTATTCCTACACAAGGTTCGTTTAGTGAAAAATATTTAACGATTTGTATTTAATGAGTTGGATATTCAATAACTTATATTGTTGGTTGTCAAACGTGTGTACATGTTAGACGTGTTGAACTAAAAAGTGAACAAAATGAAACTCGAAGCAAGGTTCAAAAACAACAAACGAGAATTCAAAGGAATCATCACGTATGTTGATGTTACATACAATGTATTTGTAAATTTTGATAAGAGAGGAGATGCCATAACCAAGTTTTTAAAGACAATTGTATTAGCTACTAACAAAGTAGCTAGATCGCAAACTGGATACTCTATTAGAAAAATAACAATAGAAAGTGTTTGATTAGAAAAGAATTCATGTTGCAAATTGGATGCTCTACTAGAGAACTTTGTACTTAGAACATTATTTATGGAAAATTATATTCTAACTCAACGTCCAATGGTTTCATACATCTACCAACATACTATCACTCGGCATCATAATTCATTTTTTTTTGGCATACTCCATTCACCTTTCTTTTGATTTGATTATATAAAATGGAATAAAAGAAAAGAAAAATATGGTTGATAGAGAGGATGTTGGGCTCTGTAATAGAGTGGGATGATGACCACGATTCGAAATGGGAATTATTGTTGGGACGTTAATGAGGTGGGGGTCATAGCGGATGGTCTTATAAAACTACATGGTACCAAAAAAACTCATGATCTTCTCAATGCATGTACAATCATGGACGATATAGTGTTGGAACACCCTTGTTGACGAAGTTAAACTATCCGTCATCGCAACATCGCACGAATACGATACTAATATAAAATAAATAGGAAAGAAGTCAAAAATATTTACTCCCAATACTTCTCTTTAGTCTTTTCCTACTTTCTTGGTCAACCAAACATGAATACTTTCTTATTTACAAAACAAACAAAATAACTATCAAACTATTTTCTATACTAACACTAATATAAAATCAAACCAATGAATATCAATTAATATTCATCTAATCAAGTTAGAAGGAATGGAGGCCGGGAAAGGGAAATCAAAAAGGCTTCTAAAGATATGTTGTGCCCTTGTTCTACTTCTTTTGTGTCTCATACTTCTTGTTTCTGTATTGTTATTTTTCACAACCTTCAAACCGAAAGACCCTAAGGTCATAACCCATCCCACGAGCCTGGAAAATGTCGAATTTAAGTTATACCCTAATGTTAGCATAAATGCAACAATTGTGCTGAACGTGACCATTAGCAATCGTAATCACGGGAGCTTCAAGTTTC
Organism: Senecio squalidus; assembly: GCA_910822075.1. Lineage (NCBI taxonomy): Eukaryota > Viridiplantae > Streptophyta > Magnoliopsida > Asterales > Asteraceae > Senecio > Senecio squalidus. The sequence goes on from CAJVGC010000591.1 coordinate 53,312,741, forward strand.
AAGACTCGACCGCATACGTTGATTATAGAGGGACCCTAATAGCTGAGATACATATTGAGCATGCCAAGATTCCAGCTCGTGGTAACCTTACCATAACAACTTACACTAACGTGACAACCGAAAAAATGTCTATGGATCCGAGTTTCTATAACGATCTCGGGTCAGGGCATCTTAACTTCACCTCGAGTGCAGTTTTGGAAGGGCAACTAAGTGTTCTTAAGATCATAAAGGTGAAAGCAAAGGTTTTGAATGTTTGTGACATTTTTATTGACATCATGACCAAGAAAGTTGAGTCAAAATGCCACGCAAAAGTCAAAATCTAAGAATTGTTGTAAATTAGCTTTTTTTTCCTATTGAATATTAACTATGAGATTATGTCATTCTCGATCTTTGGTTAGTTGTATACTATATATATGTTCACTTGTATAATTATATGACCTAGATTTTTGTCATCGTACGTTGTTGTGGTGGAAAAAAAATATATTTGATTTATATGTATGAAATAAAAATAGATAAAAATATTAAAGTTTATGTAAAACAAAAAACAAATTAAGGCGTAACTTATTTATTTAATAATGTAGCCTTAATTAAAAGAAAAGCTAAAACTTATATTAAAAATTAATCGAAAAAATACATTACTACTTTATATAATAGGGCAATAAAGAAAAAGAAGGTAAAATAGGAAAATTAAAAAATAATTAAAATTAGGACGTAATTACTTTATTTAATAAGATAATCTAAATAAAAAAAATTAAACCTAAACTTTAAAAGGAAAAAATTACCCAAAAAGGTAATATTAATAACAAAAAGTTAATAATTAATGGAAATGAATATGTAGCTATTTCTTTTAATAGTTTTAAGGAAAGAAGAAATTTTTTGATAAAATCAGGTCAGTCTATTCTAAAATTTATTTAAAAAATAAATATATTTTTATAAAGTTAAACACTAATAATAACTCGCAAAAGCATTGACCCAAAACCCCATTTGAAAAAAATTATATTTCTTTTAAAAGCTTAAAAAAAAGAAAGAAAAATTTTAATAGAGCCGAGCAAACCTACCGAAAAATTTAATTAATTTTTTTTTTTTGTAAAGTTAAACACTAACAATAACTTGTACACATTGACCCAAAACACAATTAAAAAAAAACTATTTCTTTTAATATTTTAAATTTTTTTAACTGATCCGAGCCAGCCTATCCTAAATTTTTTTTGAAAAAAGAATTTTTTTTTTTTAAAATATGAGATCCTAATTAGGAGGCTTGATATTAAGAAAAACATTTTAAAACCCCACGAATCCAACGGAAATTTAGCACCCAAGTGGGAAGGCCCTACTTCATCCACTCTAAAGCTGGAAAAAGAGCATATTGATTAGGAACAATGGAATGAAACATCCTTCCAAGATCATGCGACGATATTCATCTAAAAACATATCACATGTAAGTTACAATGTAGACTTGATGTTTAATTTAATTTGTATGTTTACATTTATATAAATAGGGTGATAGGTTGTTAGATTCAGTTTTCGTTGAACCCAGACTCATCTTGAGTGCCGTTGAGCTTAAACCGTCTGTTGTAACTGCATGTTCAAACCGATTCACACTATCAATGAAATCTTAAACAATTTATCCATTAGATCTTTCAGTTTTTCAATTATTCTCCTTTTGATTCAACTCAGGTCATGAGATTCCACATCATGACCTGTTTTATTCGAGTCACTGAGTTATAGAGAGCTTTAAGGTCCTGACAATTGGTACCAGAGCCAGACAAATCAATTGATTAAATTCAATTGAGTCTGGTTCATCGATTTGACTTTATTCGAGAGATTTAGGTCAAACTATCAGTGCATGTTGGAATCGAAGGGGTTTGAAGTGAAATTGAAGAACTTTATTGAAGAATCTGTGAAGATTTCGGTGTTTCTGGTGGATCTGCAGTTATGATTATCAATTTGGGGAAAAGGTGTGATTTTTGGAGAATGGAGCTAAAACACGAGTTATCAATTTGAGGAAAAGGTGTGATGTGGTGCTTCTGATCTGAAATCAGAATAACAAATCAAGGGTTTCTACTGGTAGTGAAGACAATTAAATATGTCAATGATCAAATCGTCATCGGAATGATGAAAGAATGAAGATTACAAGTTGATTATGTGATGAAGAACAAAATGTTTTCAATAACATGTTTCTTTAAAACTGGATGAACTGGTAATTAAGCTCATGATTCACAAGTATGATGATGATCTACATGTTCTACTCAATAGAAGACTTGATTTCTGGTTGAAGATTCTGCATCAAGGGAGAGATTGTTAGTATTTATCATGAAGAAGAGGTGCAGTTAAGGCCAATCACTTTCTCATTGGCATAGGTCAAAAGGATCAACAATCAGTATCTTGATTAGGAAATCTGATCTTGGCCTATGATGGAGAGAAAAGTTAACTTGCTGCTGGTTGATTGGAGCTAACCATGGAGAATCTTAATCTGAGTAGACTGAAGACTCATAGAATCATCCAAGGGGGAGATTGTTGGGGTAAGAAATTGAATGGATGAAGCTATGAAATCTGAAAAGAGTGGTATGAATAAAGATGTTTAAGTTCGGGGAAGGTCCGAACTAAACATGAATAATCCGAAGTGAAGATTTCAGTTCGGAGGAACATGTTAGTTCATCCGAACTGACTGAAGTTCATCCGAACTGACTGAAGTTCATCCGAACTGATTTGAATTTGAAGATAACTTAAGTCAACACTAGTCAACATTGAAAATATTAGTTCGGGGATGAAGACTTTGACTCCGAATTGAAGTGAACTTCCTCAGAACTAAAATTAAGATGTAGACTTGATGTTTAATTTAATTTGTAAGTTTAGATTTCTATAAATAGGGTGATAGGTTTCTAGATTCAGTTGTCTTTGAACCCTGACTCATCTTGAGTGTCGTTGAGCTTAAACTGTCTGTTGTAACTGCATGTCCAAACCGATTCACACTATCAATGAAATCTTAAAATGTTTATCCATTAGATCTTTTAGTTCTTTCAGTTTTTCAATTATTCTCCTTTTGATTCAACTCAGGTCATGAGATTCCGCATCATGACCTGTTTTATCCGATTCACTGAGTTATAGAGAGCTTTAAGGTCCTGTAAGAGTTATTTCATTTAAAGCCTAGAAATGGCGGGAGAAACGGTTACATGAAAGTTCATCTATACAATACCTTACACATCACACATCTCTCACTATTTATAGGCTAACATCTATCAGTAACTATTAGGACATTTATATTCATTAAAGAATACTTCGGGTAAACAAAATACATTAAGTCTTCAGTTAACTTTATCTCTGGTGAACTTAAGTTAACTCTGGTGAAGTAACTTGTTCACCCGAGTTAAAGTCTTTACTGAAAGACTTTCTAAGCTTTAAGTCGGGTGATGAACATTTTTCACCCGACCTATTTACTTAGACAAAAACACAACGCTGATGTAGAATTTCAAGCTTCAGCCATCACCAAATTTCAACTCCAACACCCGGAGATCTCGGGAAAGTTGTTCTTTATTTTCTTTATATTGAGGCAATCATCGATATTAGAAAAACACTCTCACACACACAGCAAAGAATACAGAATCAAAAAAAGGATTTAAATTTTTTATTACACTTTTCTTTTATGTTTTCTTTTCTTCAAATTTTTAGGTTTCTCTTTCTTTTTTATATTATGCAATTAAATAAAGTAGTTATCTCTTTATTTCAATTACTTCTATTAGGTTTTATTTTTTTTATTTTTTTTCTCGATTACATTATTTACCTTTCTCGGTTCTTACAACAATTTATGCAGCATAAAATATTTTGGGCATGAGTGACAAAATAATATGTAGTTATAATTTGGCCAAATTACGAAAATAGCAAAAAAATGGTGTGATATTTTACAAAATGTCACTTTTTTCCAAAAATCAAAATGTCACTTTTTTTACACATCTCGCATATTCGAACACCCATCTCGCATATGCGATATGCGAACTCGTCAGATTATGCGAACTTGCCATTTTTATGCGAACTTGTCGGGTTTTTATGCGAACTTGTCGGGGTTTTTTTTTTTTTGCGTTTTTTTGTATTTTCACACAATGTTTGTTAATTTAACCACTTAATACATTAAAATACTACATTTTAGAACATAGAAATACATCATATTACAAATAATTACTGGTGACGTGTCCAACGAGCAAGTGGAATTTTTCAGACAAGAGATGGCAAAAGCATTCTATTCAAAACGTATCGACCGTACTGTTGGATAGAAAACTTTATTGTAATTTTCATTTGTTGTCTTATTTTAATTGTTTTCTAATGTATGCCCTTGTATTTTCAATATTATGTTGTTTCTTTTAAATAAAAATTCTATTAAGAAAGTTGATTTGTAATTTCAATTGTGTTTTTTAAATTTTAAAATATTTTCTAATGTATGCTCTTGTATTTTCAATTATGTTGTCTTATTACATTAAACGGTTAAAATTACAGTGTGTAGTCAAATCAAACTTACACTTCGTACAAAAAGTAAATGCAACGTACAAAATTACAGTGTCTAGTCATATCATAATAATTCACCTCGCATAAATGAATAATGCGAGGTGTAATCAATTATGCGAGATCCGTACAAAAAGTACATTCAACGGTCAAAATTACAGTGTTTTGTCAAATCAAACTTACATTTCGTACAAAAAGTAAATGCAACGTACAAAATTACAGTGTCTAGTCATATCATAATAATTCACCTCGCATAAATGAATAATGCGAGGTGTAATCAATTATGCGAGATCCGTACAAAAAGTACAATCAACGGTCAAAATTACAGTGTTTTGTCAAATCAAACTTACATTTCGTACAAAAAGTAAATGCAACGTACATTGAGTCTTCTATATAAACAACACAAAAACCAGTGAGAATTCATACATTTTACAACAATCTATCTCATTTCTATTTCATCTCATTCTTGTTTCATATCTTTACAACAATCACACACAAAAACTATGAATACCAATCCTCAAAAAACTAAGATATATGTTTGCATGGGAGGGGCGTGGGAGCTGGTAGACGGAGAGGCTCGTTATCTTCCCAAAGGGTTATTCAAACGTAGCCTCCATATACATATTGATTCTACGTTTTCGTCGTTGAAAGCTAGTGTAGCAGCAAAGCTGTCTTTGAATGCTAACTCGAGTTTCAGGTTAACGTACAAATCCGGTGATGATCTATTAGAGGTTGGCGATGATGACGATGCAAGAGAATTCATTATCTATGTTGTCAATAACCCTAATGTAAAAGTTATACTTTTTGTCGTGAATCCAACTACGAGTGACGGAGACCAAGCTGAAACCGAAGTTCAACCCATCCACAATGTGCATGGTATTGAATCGTCCTCAGGTGACCAGTTACAAAACTCTCAATCTCATTATGGTCATGACACATATGACTATCAACACTCACAATATCATTATGGTCATGACCCAAATGATTTTCATAACTCTCAACATCAGTATGGGAATAACCAACATGGTTTTCAAAACTCCCAAGATGTTGGATATGTGTTTCCAAAGTACGATTATTCTGTTGATCAACATGTTGAGTATGTTTATGACCAACAAACTGATTTTCAAAACCAACAAAATCATTTTCAAAACCAAGAAAACAATTTTGAAAACTCCCAAAACTACGTTTTTCCGGAATATGATTACTCCCAAAATGTTGAATATGAATATGATCAAGGTATTTCAGACGAGGAAAATTCTTCATCATCGTCCGAAAGTAGCGATGATGAAGAGAACCCTCTTCTTCAAGTGCCCGAAAATGTGTTCTAGGACATGCCTCCAATTCCTGAAACACCTGCCCCATTTAAGCCTCCATCAAAACCTCTTAGATATAACCCTTTTGAACATGTCACAGTACGTGATGTTTTCGATAACAAAGAAAAATTAAAAATGGCTTTAGGGTTAAAATGTATAAATGAAGGTTTTGAAATAAAAGTTAAAAGATCAAATAAAACAAGGTATGAGGCAGTATGTAAATTTGAAAAATGCGAGTGGTTCTTGTTAGCCACACAAATAAAAAATCTCGAGTCTTTTGTAGTTAAAAAATTAACCGATAGACATACATGTTCAATAACTCAAATTCATCCAAATCATCGTCAAGCAAACAAAAAAGTCTTGGCATGTTTAATAAAAGAGGCCCTAGAAGATCCAAGCCGGAAATACACTGGGAGAGACATTGTCACGGACATGCGTGTTAATCATAACATTAGCATTTCATACCAACAAGCATGGAGAGCAAGAGAATATGCTATAACAATGATTAGAGGGACCCCTGAAGAATCATTTGCTCAACTACCAATTTATCTACATAATTTGGTCCAGCAAAATCCGGGAACCATAACACATATCTCGAGGGACTGTGAAAAACGTTTTGAGATGCTATTTGTTGCAATCGGTGAATCGGTAAGAGTTTTTAAGTTATTTTTGTTAACTATTATTATTACTAACACTCATAAATCTATTTCTTTACAGCTTCGCAGTTTTGTCGAAACATGTCGTCCGATAATTGTTATAGACGGTGCTCACCTTAAAGGAAGATATCAAGGCACAATGTTTGTTGCAGTGGGTATGGATGGGAACAACAATATTCTTCCTATCGCATATGGAGTGGGGGCGACAGAGAGTGGACAAGGTTGGACCTGGTTTTTGTCGAAGCTTAGAGAATGCTTGGGTCATCTTGATAACTTGGTATTTATCTCCGATAGAGCAAGTTCAATTGACCTTGCAATACGCATAGTGTACCCAGATGCTCTTCACGGCCTTTGTTGTCGACATTTGTGCATGAACTTAAGAATTAAGTCACAAGCAAACGAAGACAACGAATATCATTTCTGGAAGACATGTAAGTCGTATAGGAAATCGGACTTTCTGGAAGCATTTAGGCAACTTCGACTAATTCTTCCTGTCAAATCAAGGAAAATTATTGATAACTTAGATAAGGAAAAATGGTCAAGGGCTTTTTTCCCCGGAGATCGTTATAACCTTTTGACGTCTAACAGTGCCGAATCTCTAAACTCGATGACCCGTCATGCACGCAAGCTTCCGATTTGTATGCTTCTAGAGTTTATGCGGGCAACTACTCAAAGATAGTACCATGAACGTCGCAAGATTGCAGGTAATTCTTTGTCCTCTCATAATAAGTATGATTTCCTATTTTAATAACTTACTATATTTTTATTATTTTTAAACAGAGGATTTGGATCAACCATTAACACCGTGGGCTACAGAAAAATTAGATGGTAGGATAAAAAGAGGCTCCGGATGGAAAGCCATACCGATTAATGACTACATGTTTGAGGTGAAAGACAACAAGAAAGATGCAGTGGTCAGTATTCGTGACAAGAAATGCTCGTGTCAAGTTTGGCAAAAGTCTGGTATACCTTGTTCACACCTTGTAGCAGCTTTATATTCTTTGAAAAGGGACCATGATGTCGCGGCTTGGGCACAACATTGGTTCAAGGCAGAAAATTATAAACGGACATATACGGGATCCATATTCCCAGTTGGACATCCGTCTGAATGGTTGCGCCAAGATAAAATCCCAACCATCAAGCCACCATCCATGGAAAGGAGACAGGCGGGTCGTCCAAAAAACAAAGACCGTATACTTTCGCAAGGGGAAAGAAAACAAGTGACATGTGACCGTTGTAAGAAAAAAGGTCACACTAGAAAAATATGTAGTGCAAAGATCCCAGAATACCAATGTTCAAGCCAACCTTCATCCTCCCGTTCAACAAAAGCTGCTTCAACGTCTCGACGCAAAAAAGAACCTACTAACTCGTCTCAAGCATCAGTCGATAATTTGTATGATGATTAGTTATTTGTAATATGATGTATTTCTATGTTCTAAAATGTAGTATTTTAATGTATTAAGTGGTTAAATTAACAAACATTGTGTGAAAATACAAAAAAACGCAAAAAAAAAAAACCCGACAAGTTCGCATAAAAACCCGACAAGTTCGCATAAAAATGGCAAGTTCGCATAATCTGACGAGTTCGCATATCGCATATGCGAGATGGGTGTTCGAATATGCGAGATGTGTAAAAAAAGTGACATTTTGTAAAATTTTTGGAAAAAAGTGACATTTTGTAAAATACCATCCCATTTTTTTGCTATTTTCGTAATTTGGCCTTATAATTTTAACATTAAATATTTGACAACATAATATTCAGTTAAAATCAGAGGCGGACCTAAGCCCAAAAAGACGGAGCCCATGGCCCCTACTGATTTAGCCCAACTGGTATAAATAAATATACATATATGTTAATATTTGCAATCCATTTAAATATTCGTCCCAAGCCCGTCACACTTTGGCCCTATTTGTTGGTAGTATCTCTAATTAAATGTTGTTTTCTATTTTTGTTGTTGTATTTGGTTGCTTCTAGTCCGAGTACCAACGAGAATAAACCACTATTTATACTTTTAAAAAATCATTTATCTTTTTACTCGTTTAAAGAATGGGAACCATTAATAATTTAATATAGTTAAAAAAACCCCTAACTTTTATCTTTCCTGCTTTTAAATTATAAAGTATGATGTGTTTATTTGTTTATTTTTAATTTTATGATATCTTAACCCGACTCATTACTTTATCCGGTCATATTGTGTATTGACAAGTTAGTTAACCTACATGTTACGCCATTGGAAAAAAGTTGATGGCCTCAGTTAAAAATATTCCTAGATCCGTCGATGAATAAAATCATTAATAAAGGATTTTTTGGCCGAAATAGAAATTTCATGGCCGGAATTAGTGCCGGTGGACGACGCCGGAAAAATTTCATAAAAATGGTATAGCCGGCGTTGGCCGTTGGGAACGCCGGCTTATGCCATGTCACCCGCCACCTCAGCGTTCCACTACTCCTTATCCGAGCTGTCCGTCGACGTGTTATAAGTCGGCGTTCCCAACGCCGACTTTTGGTTAAAAAAAGGTGGATTTTGTTTAGTGGTTTCCGGTTTTGGTGGGTGGTTTTGTGGTTTAGAGTTTTTTTTTTTTTTTTGAAAATGGTTAAGTGTTAGTGTTTAGGGTTAACTATGTATGTAATTTGATGATTTTTATGAAAATTTCCAAATTGTGTTTTGTTAATATGTTATTGTTTTAGAGTTTATAAAAGTTAGATTAATGTTTATGGCTTTTTTCATGTGTTTTATGCTATGTACAAAATGGCAAAAAAATATTTTTTTTGGTAAAAATGAACAACTTAGAATAAAAAATGGCCCACTAAATCCCACTATTTTGAACAACTAAAAATACATAATGAACAAGTTACAATACACACTAACGTTGGTTACGTGGGGAAATCCGGCTCCGGCTGTTGTGACCTGTTTGTCCACAACCTCTTCAAGTTCGGGGTCTACTTCCACTTCCGCTCGGCTGGTCCATTTCGTTACGGATTCTTCTTTGTTTCTTTCTTCCTCTTTTTGTAATTATCATGGTTTTATCCGCTTCGATGGTCCAGTTCGCTTCTCTCCAGTAGTCGTTGTGCCGTAGGCCCCTAAGTGTTGGGATATACTGCCGTCTCCACGTTTTTGTGTTGTAGAAGGCGGAAACCATTATTGGTGTAGCTTCATGGTTTCTTCGACTAGGACCATTCACGTGTCCATCAACAGCAAAGCCATGAAAACAAATAAACCTTTGCATTTGCCACTTTCCACAAGTACAAGACTTAGCTGGAAAAGTGACCTCGTATGTGTTCCCCCCCCCCCCCCCCCCCCCACTGGTTATTGGGTCATTTGTCTGACACTCATAAACACCATTTGGGACATTGTAAGGTGTTACCCTCTGACGAATGCCATATGATTCTCGACCATTGTAGAGTCTCCACATGGCTGTTGAAAGGGGTGAATTACAGTCTCTAGCTCTCCCAGAGTTTTGTACTAAGTGTGCCCTGGTAAGTTCGAATGTACCTTCTATACATGCCTTGATAGGCATCATGCCCACCGTGCGTATCACATTGTTATATGATTCGGCTATGTTTGATGTGGTGTTTCCACAACGTTCATAGCCTTCATCATACAACAAAGTCCACCTGTCCAAACCAATATCTTTTAGCCACCTCCAAGCTTCCATGTTTAACCCTTTCAATTTATCAACGGCAAACTTAAACTTTCTCCTTCGTGATGTAGTGCCGATCTCCCAACACCATTTTTTCAACTTCTGGTCTTTAAAGTGCGTCATAAGGTTACTCCTTATGTGTCTCAGACAGAATCGATGATGCCAGTCCTCCATATCAGCCATTACGTTGATCAAACCTGGGTGACGGTCTTAAATCACACACAATTTTCTACCTGAATGAACGGCAAAATGATTCCGGAAATTGGGCAAAAACCATCGCAAGCTTTCATTTGTCTCGGAATCAACCATGGCGAAAGTAAGAGGAAGTATATTCCCGTTAGCGTTTTTCGTCACGGCTGTAAGAAGCTTCCCGCCTTAGTTTCCTTTCAAATGGGTCCCATCGACACATACGACGGGAATACAGTGCTTGAAGGCTTCAATGGCAGGTCAAAAAGCCCAAAATACATAACTAAAATGAAAGCTGTAATAAGAGCGTGGTCTATTTTGTGATTTGATGAGTTTAATGAAAATTTCCTAAATACATACCTAAATTTTGTCGGACCGTCTAGGTTTGTATTTTGGGCATGTAACCATTTGACAATGGTACAGGGGTTTCTATGGACCATTTCTTCAATGTACTTCGGCATCTCGGCAAAATTGCTCTCCCATGTTCCATAGAGCCGTTCAATGGAAATTCTACGGGCATTCCAAGCTTTGTAGTAAGACACGTCCACGTCCCAAGTAGACTTGGCAGTGGAAATGATGTGTTTTACTTTGAATGCAAGGTCTAGCTTGATTTGGTTAGCAATTTTGGTTGCAATCATGCTTGCCGACAAAGACTGGTTGTTATTTCTAACGACCGATCCAACACAGTTGTGGATAGGGTTCCAAACTACCAAACGCCATATTCCCCTTTTGTTTCTACTTGAACCCCTAGCAGTCCATGCACATGGATACCGGTGTTCGTCTGTTTCGTAGTCTGGACCCTCTATGTAGCATATTGCTCTCCAATCCTCTGGCCTTGTGTCTTTCAAGTACATTTCCCGATTATTCTTTAGCAACCATATCCTGATGGTATATACAAACTGAGCCTTGCTTTTGAAGCACATTCCTTGACGTGGGTCTTGGTCTTCACACCATTAGTCCACCGATTCGTCATCTTCGTCGAATGGAAGACGATTCCATTCTTCCTCCCCCACAAAACCAACGCTTGATTCCAAGAACACTTCATCATCTTCATGACGAGGTACGAGCTCATCATGTCCTTCGTCCTCTGAAGCGTCTCCAAGAAGGGCATAGTCTTCTGATGTATATTCGTCGACCGTTTCGTTATCGTCATGAGAACGGTCATTTTCAGCAAAACCATCTTCCGCTTCGTGGTGTGGGTGGGCTTGGTGTTCGCCATGGTGTTGGCCATCATCAGAGTTTCGATCTTCTTGAGGTACGAGCTCATCATGTCCTTCGTCCTCTGAAGCTTCTCCAAGAAGGGCATAGTCTTCTGATGTATATTCGTCGACCGTTTCATTATCGTCATGAGAACGGTCGTTTTCAGCAAAACCATCTTCCGCTTCGTGGTGTGGGTGGGCTTGGTGTTCGCCATGGTTTTGGCCATCATCAGAGTTCCGATCTTCTTCTTGATACTGTTCCCTATACCTTGATGGGAACATGCCTTGTTCAGCATAAGTAGGAGGTTGAAAGTGATCGGTATAGGATGATGGAAACCCATCTTGAGACTGATGAGGATGTTGTAATTGTATGTTCCTCATCTGGTCTGTAAAGGAAAATTGTGTTTGTTGAACCACCGGAATAAATTGTGCTTGTATGTGAGGCTGATATTGAGGGTTGGTGGCATTCAAAACATATATTGTTTAAAATGTTTCATCGTCTGGAATTTAACTGTGAACCATATGGTCTCCGTAGGTGTACCACAGGATTAGTTTAAGGTTAAAAAATTCACTGGATAAACCGAATTTGTTGTACGCCATCTCTTTGAAACTTGGAAGATTGACCCTCCTGAGAAGAGGAAAAACAATACGACTGGTCGATTCATCGCCGGTCAAGAAACCGTTTTGAAATGATAGTTCATTTCCAGAAACTAGATGAACAAGGATTGGGGAAAATGCAGACATGGTTGGGGAAAATGAGATTTGTTTGAGAGTTGGGGAAAATGAGTATGAGAGGTTCTGTATGAGAGTTGTGTGATATGAGAGGTGATTGAGAGTTGGGGATAATTAGTATATATTTAAAGTACATAACCTTATCTCATAATATCTGACAAAAAATCTCGGGATTAAACTTGGTCCAGTGAAAATGCCACGTAGGTTTGAGATATGGATAAAAGCCGGTTTTGGCAAATCCGGCTTATTACAGGGAATCAATGCTTTCACAGGCTTTATTAAAGGCCTATATGATGTGATCAAAACACTGCTTCACATACAGTACCTTATCTCATAATATCTGACAAAAAAATCTAGGTATTAAACTTGGTCGAGTGAAAATGCCACGTAGGTTTGAGATATGGATAAAAGCCGGTGTTGGCAAATCCGGCTTATTACAAAATAATGACTAGACACTTGTGTTGACTTGTTCAGTGGAATAAATGCCTTCAACGGCTTTATTAAAGGATTTTGTATGATGTGATCAAAACTCCCTTTCACATACAGTACCTGATCTCATAATATTTGACAAAAAAATCCAGGGATTAAACTAGGTCCAGTGAAAATGCCACGTAGGTTTGAGATATGGATAAAAGCCGGTGTTGGAAAATCCGGCTTATTACAAAATAATTATTAGACACTTGTGTTGACTTGTTTAGTGGAATAAATGCCTTCAACGACTTTATTAAAGGATTTTGTATGATGTGATCAAAACTCCCTTTCACGTATAGTACCTTATCTCATAATATCTGACAAAAAAATCTAGGGATTAAACTATGTCCAGTGAAAATGCCACGTAGGTTTGAGATATGGATAAAAGACGGTGTTGGCAAATCCGGCTTATTACAAAATAATGACTGACAAGTCTAATGACTTGATCAGGGGAATCAATGCTTTCACAGGCTTTATTAAAGGCCTGTATGATGTGATCAAAACATAGGGGTGTTCCAAAGACATGGACCGGACCGAACCGGTAAAAACCGGACCGGACCGAGATAAAAAAAATCAAGAAACAGTGGACCGAGGACCGGACCGCTTTTTCCGTGTCATTTCCGGTTCGGTTCTTTGGTTTTTCGGTTCATTTCGGTTTTAATACCTCACACAATACACAATATAGTAATAAAAAAGGTTATCCAATTTAAAAAAGAAAAAAAATCATGCAAAGATTAAGAAAAAAGTAGGTTAAACGATAAGCAACACAAAAAATAATCGTATCGAATTACAAATCATAAACGTAAATACGTAATAGGCATAGTAAAAAACTAAAACGAAACCAAATACGAATAGTAAAAACAAAAAACGTAAATTGTTTTTTCATTCGTCATGTGCATTATCAATCATCTACCTTCTCCACATCTTACATCTCGACAATTTTTTCCAAAATATCTATAAATAATCAAATAATAGTTAGTAATTATATATAAATACATACATATTAAAAAAAAAAGTTAACTTTTCGGTTCGAACCGGTGGACCACCGGTTTAACCATGGACCGGACCGGATTTATTTTTTGAGTATTTTTGAGAACCGAGAACCGGACCACCATAGCCTATCCAGTTCGGTTCCGGTCCAAAGTCGGGCCGTGTTTTCGGTTCTAACCGGTTCTCGGTTTTTTTGGTCACCCCTATCAAAACACTGTTTCACGTACAGTACCTTATCTCATAATATCTGACAAAACAATCTAGGGATTAAACTTGGTCCAGTGAAAATGCCACGTAGGTTTGAGATATGGATAAAAGCCGGTGTTGGCAAATCTGGTTTATTACAAAATAATGACTAGACACTTGTGTTGACTTGTTCAGTGGAATAAATGCTTTCACAGGCTTTATTAAAGGCCGGTGTTGGCAAATCCGGCTTATTAAAAACGCTTGTTATCAACTTATTATAAGTATTAAATTACTGTAACACTATCTATAAACACCATCACCTTATTATATTTCTCTAGCAACTCCTGCAACAAATTCAATCTCATAACCATGGCTTCTTCCAGTAATTCGTATTCAAACACCTCCAATATCCTAGACACTGTTTTCAAACATATAGAAGAAGATAAAAAGCGTTACGAAAAACTAAACTCCCTTATCAAAAGTTTCGAGAAAGCTGACAATGAAAAAACCCAACTCATACAATCACTTCAAGATAACCCCCACCTATCATTTTTGAACAAGATTATCTCAACCTCCTTCGTTTCCAGTGCGTGAAAGATTGGGAAAATACATCGAAATGTACTGAGTTGCTCAGTCGGATTGATCTTCAACTAGAAGAGAAAAATGACTTTATGGAGAGAAATTGCAAAGTAAACGAAGGTCTAGATGCGGTCAACATCTACGAAAACAACTAACAAGCTATCATACCAGCTGAAAGTGTAGAGGAATTTTTCCTTCAAGGAGACAGAGGAAATAATGAGGACGACCACTATTGTAAAATTGTTTTTTTACGAGACGATGTAAAATGTTCTAGAACGTTTTGGGGCGTTTTGTTAGGATTTATGCAAGACAATGCATTGTGGGAAATTGTAAGTTTGTGATGTTTGTAATTTACACTTTTAATTTTTTTTTACATTGGTTTAAATTTTTTCGGTTATTTTCAGCATGTCGATGCATGGATAAGGCGATCAACAACTGGTTCATAGACATTTAATAGAAAAGGAAGAAGTTCGCACAAGAACCAGGTATGCAGTTGTGCCTATATCGTTTAATGAAGATTTTTACAATCATCAAAATTGGGCCAAAAACTTTGATCTAGCGCATGGATATATAAAACCATATATACGCTGGAAGAACGTTGATTCAGTCCTTATTCCAATTTGTTGTCCCAATAGTTATTGGTTTCTTTTCAGTATAAACTTGCTGAAAATGAGTTGACCATTTATGACCGTGATAAATCTGCTACTCCGGCTCTTTATATGCGAAATTTAAAATCGTTTTACCAGAAAAACATACTATGGTTTTATAACTCTGTAAGACATACCAGAGCAACAACCGAACCAGTACCTCCTCCTGGGTCTGAGCCATTTATTTATTCGAAAAATGTCAGTCAATATCCGGGTAATAAGGCGAACTCGACTTTGGGTGTATGTATGCTTATTCACTACCTGGTCACTGGTGAAGCTTTAAATGTAGTTACAGCCGATGTATCTGATGAACAACTACTGGATTTCAGAAGAAGGATGGCTACTTTACTTTACGCTAAACGTAAAATGTAGGGTGATGTTATATTTTATTTTAAATATGTAATGTTTTTATGTATGTAATCACATTATGTAATGTTTTTAATCTATGTTTCTATGTAATGTTTTTATGTATTTTTTTAATCTATGTTTTTATGTAATGTTTTAATTAAAAAAGGACCGAATAAAAAAGTATAATTTACTAAAATCCAGTCAACTTTGTTATCTGATAACATAAGATAAAAATCTTGGGTTTCAACGTGGTCCAGTGAAAATGCCACGTAGGTGTTGGATATGGATAAAAGCCGGTGTTGGGAAATCCGCCTTATTACCAACTTTTGACTGACAAGTGTAATGAGTTGTTCAGGGAAATCAATGCTTTCACAGGCTTTATTAAAGGCCTGTCTGATTAAATCAAAACACTGTTTTACCTAATAGTCCAGTCAACTTTGTTATCTGATAAGATAAGATAAAAAAAACTTAGGTTTCAACGTGGTCCAGTGAAAATGTCACGTAGATATTGGATATGGATAAAAGTCGGTGTTAGCAACACTGACTTATTACCAACTTTTGACTGACAAGTGTAATGAGTTGACAGGCTTTATTACAACACTATTTTTTTTAATGCCTTGACATGATTTATTAAAACACTATTATTACCAACTTTTGAAAATTCAATGCATTGACAGGCTTTATTAAAACACTATTTTTTTTAATGTTACAATTATAAGGGACTATTTTCATAAGGGTTTTTATGTAATGTTTCCCCAAAAAGACATATTTGTTTTTTAGGTTTTATAGGGTTTTTTTTTTTTTAATGTTTTATAGGTTTTATAACTCTATAAGACATATTTTTTTTTTTTTGTTTTCGATGTTTTTTTTTTAAGTTTTTGTATTTTTTAAATATCTAATTTATTTAATGTTTTTATAACTCTATAGGACATATTTTTTATATGTTATGAATTTGTGACAACCGCCTAAAATTCAGGTGATTCTCAGTTACTATATCGGTTCGAATCTCTTGTTGCATTTTTATCGTGATCGTATTGTTCTAGTTCGTACATATTGTGTCTCTTATTTGTGTCGGAACCAAAGTCGGAATCAACTTATAAATCCTAACACCAAATAAACTATACAAGAACTTGACTAAGTTCATAACGGAAACAAATAAAATTCTAGTCCACAACTAACAATAACGGAAAACTTAAAACGTCACCGAGCTGGGAAAAGCCTTCCAGCCGGCGGCTGAAAGGCCGCTGACTGTGTTTTAGTGACTCATTATTGCATGAAAGGGGAATGGCTAACTTCCCAACTCGGGTATTGGACCATTTACTGCCATTGGGGGGTTCCCTATGCCAGTCTTTACCACTCTTACACTCCCCCTAATCACTTTTCATTTGCATTTCAAAATCAAAACACACACATACTACTCTCTCTCTCAAATCTCTAAACATTTCCTCTCAAGAACTAAAACAAAACAGTGACTTTTCCATCCAAAAACAGCAACAAAAACACTAAATCGTCCATCAAAATCATATACAAAATCGTCCTAAAGTAGAGGGTAACAAGGAGGAAGCTTGGAATCGGGTTTTTAAGGGGTTTTGCATCCATTTTGAAGCTAGAATCCTATCCAACCGTCACCTAACTTATTCCTTGGGTAAAACCCTCTTATTTTTCTATTATTACTTAAATCTTTACTTGCATGGACGATCTATAAACTGAAAAAGTGTTTTTTCTAAAAAGTTAAAACGTTTTCTTGTTTAAAAACGAGTTTTTTCTCATAGATCTACATTTTGATGATATAAATCCGAAAGAAACTGTGACTTTTACTCTAAAATGTATATATTTGAATAATAACCGATTGCATGTAAGAATCTAACACTAAAACGGGCTAAAAATCGAAAAATAACGAAAACAAGAAACTGGCCGAAGGCCTCCAGCCGGCGGCTGAAGATATCCAGCCGGCGACTGAGGTCCAGCCGGCGGCTGAATATCTCCCCGCTGTCTGGATCTTGCTGTTCACTAAAATCGTCGTTTTGAGAACTTTAAACGTAAAAATAAGTCCAAATAAGTTACCACAGAATATACTATTTTGGAAACTTACTGTTTTTGTAAATAAAACTGTTTGGGAAAGTTTGAGGACTTAAAACATTTGTATTATCGTTTATATTGGTTAAAATGGTTGTTTAAAGCGGGAAAGTGGTTTGAAAAATGGATTAAATTGTTATAGCGCGGAAGCGCTGCCCAAATTTCACCGTAAACTTATACGCAAACTCAGCGACTTAACATTTTTGTAACTTATACATATGGACCTTGAACTTGGACACTTTTTGGGACATAATTGGACTTATCGGACCCTAAAACGTACACGAACACGTTTTATCATAACTTTTCCGTAATAAACTTTTTGGACAGAATTTAAAGTATAAAAGTTTAAGATTCAAAGATGTTAAAATGGAACTTTAACATAACTTAAATCATACCAATATATACTTATACCACATTTCGGTGTTTTAGGTCATCCTTGATTCCCGACGCGTTCCGTTCCATCCGTGCTTATTCGTATCTTTCTCCGCAACCCGTGAGTTACAACCCCACTATGTTTTACTATTTTAAATACTTGTTTGGGGGAAACATAAGATTGCATGTTTATGTAACTTTTTGAAACTATTTGTAACTCGTTTGAAACTTATGAAACTTTGAAACTTTTGAAACTTTTGAAACTTATGAAACTTGGGAACTTTGGAAACTTGTGAAACTTGGAAACTTTGGAAACGTGTGAAACTTGGAAACTTTGGAAACTTGTGAAACTCGTGAAACTTTGGAAACATGTGAAACTTGTGAAACTTTTGAGAAACTTGGAAACTTGAGAAACTTGTGAAACTATTATGCGTAAAATGTGTTAATGCCCCTTAAATTGGCTAAACTAAATTTAGGCTACTTGTAAGCGAAACCAATCCTTGATGAGAATATAAACTCCGTAAGTGCTTACTACTATTTTTAGAAACAGAGTTCAAATTGCCCCGTTTTTAGAGTTCAGAAACATTATACACTATTAGCAATAGCCGTTAGTATTATGGGTATCGATACTTAGAGAGGTCACTCCTTACTTGTGGTTCGCGACCTAAGTACATATTACTAGATTCAGGTGGAAACTCAATGAAACAGTTGGGGCTAGATCTGACCAGACAATCGGTTTAGTGTAGACTTACGTTATATTATGCCAAGAGATTGCATGGTTTTCACGAATCATAAGAGCCTTCAACACATTCTAGACCAGAAGATGCTCAACATGAGACAAAGGAGATGGATCGAACTGCTAAGTGACTACGATTGCGAGATCAAGTACCACCCGGGTATGGCAAACGTAGTAGCAGACGCCCTGAGTCGGAAGGAAAGGGTAAGACCATCTCGGGTTAGAGCATTAGGTATTCAGATTCAAACAAATCTTCAAACGCAAATCGCCAAGGCTCAGCGAGAAGCGTTGAAACCCGAGAACTTAAAGGGAGAAACATTGCACAATCATGAGAAGGAGTTCGAACTCAAATCCGACGGAATCCATTATTTCAAGGGCCGAGCCTGGATTCCGAAATCTGAAGATCTTCGCAAGCTAATCTTGGATGAGGGCCACCGTTCCCGATACTCCATCCACCCTGGATCCGATAAGTTGTACGAGGACCCTCGGGAGTACTATTGGTGGCCGGGCATGAAGAAGGATATCGCCTTGTACGTAGCCAAGTGTCTTACTTGCTCCAAGGTCAAGGCGGAATATCAGAAGCCCTCGGGGCTACTGCAGCAACCATAAATTCCTATGTGGAAGTGGGAACAAATATCCATGGATTTCATTACCAAGTTGCCCCGGACGGCAAAGGGTAACGACACGATTTGGGTAATTGTGGACCAATTGACAAAGTCTGCTCATTTCCTACCGGTACGAGAGACCCACTCGATGGAGAAATTCGCGCAAATCTACATCAATGAAATCATTTCTCGCCACGGAACACCTCTCTCCATCATCTCTGACAGGGATAGTCGATTCACGTCCCGCTTTTGGAACGCGCTTCAGAAATCGCTCGGGACGCGACTAGACCTTAGCACCGCTTACCACCCTCAGAACGACGGTCAAAGCGAAAGGACGATCCAAACACTTGAGGATATGCTTAGAGCATGCGTAGTTGACTTCGGAGGAAGTTGGGATACTCACCTTCCCCTGGTCGAGTTTTCCTACAACAACAACTACCACTCTAGCATCAAGTGTGCTCCGTTCGAGGCCTTATATGGACGTAAGTGCCGGTCGCCGCTTTGTTGGCTAGAAGCCGGCGATCGACAACTCACAAGGCTCGACATCGTTCAGGAAACCATCGACAAGATCACTACTATCAGAGAGCGACTGAAGACGTCCCGTACCCGGCAGAAGAGCTACGCTGATAACCGAAGGAAACCATCGAGTTCCAAGTTGGAGATCGGGTGCTTCTTAAAGTATCGCCATGGAAGGGGGTAGTCCGCTTCGGGAAACGAGGCAAGCT
>CAJVGC010000591.1:53332792-53449652 GCA_910822075.1 Senecio squalidus
GGCAGGCATAATATAACTTAAGTGTTCACACTAAACCGAATTACCAACCGTGAGGCCCCGTACCCCGACTACTTACGGGGAGTCATTCTGATCAAGTAATATGTACTTAAGCTGCCGCCTAAGCAAGGAACGGTTATTTCCTAAGTATCGATACTCATAATTACTAAACGGCTTATCAAAGCTAATAGTGTGTTGCGAGATGGGCACTAATGTTTCATTTTTTTTTCCAACTAGTAGTAGTTACTTATGGTTAGTATATCCATCAAGAGTCACGTTAGTTATACGATCAATCAAGTACATACGAGTGCCGAGAGTGGCATAAATGAGTTAACATAGTTTTGAACCAAAAAGCCGAGTAAAGGTGGCGAACCGTTAAGCCGAATAAAGGTGGCAAACCATTAGTTATCATAGGCCAAACAGCCATAAACTAAATAAGTATAAGTTCACAAAATGTTCAATAGATTCACAATTGTACCAAAGTTCAAACAAGTTCCAAGTTTATTTAGATCTCTTGTTTCCCCCAAAAGTTATTTGAAAACAGTAAATAAGTGGGGTTTTAACTCACTGTTTGCGAAGAAGAGCTACGGGTGCGGATGGGGGTAATCAAGACGGATCGGAAATCACGGGAAATCCTAATGAAATACCAAGATGTAATGAGTACTAATGTTTATATGATTTCATTTTAAGTGCCGGGTTTAGGTCTATTGAAAATTCGGGCAGCGTTCCGCGCCAAAATCATTTAATCCAATTTTTGTACACTTTCCAGCTTAACCATTTCAATGACACATTTCATATAATTTCCCAAACAATGTCATATAAACTTGTTCATTTAGTTCATTTTATGTGAGTTACCCTCATACAGGTATGATTATAAATTCAGTTCCGAACAGAAGTTTAGATGGTACGTTTAGAGTTTCGATTCAACACGTTTACGCCTTGGCAAGTTGAAACCTGTCCTGAAGCGTCACGTGACTGCGCCGCGGTGGGGGGACTGCGCGCAGTCAGAGGTAAAACCCTCGACTGCGCGCGGTGGAGCTACCGCGCCACGGTCAGCTGTGACAGGTCTTGGCCAAGTTCGTTTTTGAAGAAAAATGATGTTTTTTAAGTCGGATTTTGACATGCAACCAAAGATATACCTAAATAATGGATGTCTCATGGTTTATATAGTGTTTTTAACCAAAATCTAGAGATCTACACATGCAGTTTTGAAAAATCCCGTTTTTGTTCATAAATGGTGAAATATTTTCATATAAACTCATCTTTAGGTGATAGATGTTACATGCAACGAGTTTAACTTATAAAAACAGAAGTTTGGAAGGATTTTTACCGCAAGTAAGATGGTTTGAAGGTGATTGGAGAGAATCCTTGGAGATTTTGACCCAAAAGCTTTGAAAATGAACTTTAACCCAAAGAAATGCTACACCTTTCTTCCTCCTTAATTGATGAATGTTTTGATGTGTTTATGTGTGGCTAAATTATGTGTTTTTGATGTGAATATTTATGTAAATGGAGAGAGTTGAAGAGGGTGTTTGTCTAAAGACTTCAAGTGAGAGAGAGAGTTTGAGTGTGTTTGATATGAGTGTGTGTGTATGTAATGTGTTTGTGTTGGTGTTTTATGTATTTCAAAAACAAGTCACTGGACTTTTAAGAGGCCTTTAACATGTTTAGCCCGGGCCAAAGTGTTAGGCTCGGGTTTTGGGTCCGTTTGGTTAAGTTTAAGTCTAACAAAAAGGTGGCTGTCTGCGTGCTCCACCGCGGCGCGGTGGCCTCACTGCGGCGCGGCTGGAGTGGTAGACTTGCCTTTTTCGTTTTTCGTTCGTTCCGTTTGTTAAGAGTTTCGTTAGTCGAAAGTTTCCGTTCATTTAAAATAGGAACTTAGACAAGTTCACTAAGTATTTTCTTCGTATTAGGATTCATTAATGTGATTCCGATTTCGATTCTAACACACACGAGTTTACGAGACAAGTAATAGCAAGATTCATTCGAGTTAAGTCAAAGATAGAGAATGCGGTTTTCACCTGAACTAGGACAGTTGTCACATTCTCCCCGGGTTGAAAAGAATTTCATCCCGAAATTTAGTTCGCCTCCTCGGAGGAAAGATCTCTGAACAGATGTGGATACTTCTGACGAATCTGGTCTTCACGTTCCCAAGTGAATTCGTGACCTCGTCGGGAATTCCACCGAACCTTGACAATCGGAATACGACTTTGCTTGAGTTGTTTGACCTCTCGATCTACAACCTCAAGCGGTTCTTCGATGAAGTTAAGCTTGTTGTCGATCTGGACCTCGTCCAGTGGAATGACAATGGTCTCGTCCGATAAGCACTTTTTCAAGTGCGAGACATGGAAGACGTTGTGGACGCTGGAAAGAGTTTGCGGAAGTTGAAGTCGATACGCCACTGGGCCGATACGCTCAATTACCTCAAAGGGGCCTGTGTACCTCGGGCTTAACTTGCCGCGTTTCCCGAAACCGACTACCCCTTTCCACGGCGATATTTTTAGGAGTACTCTATCGCCCACCTGGAACTCGAGGGGTTTCCTTCGGTTATCGGCATAGCTCTTCTGCCGAGTACGAGAGGTCTTCAGCCTTTCTCGAATGGTAGTGATTTTGTCAACGGTTTCCTGGACGATGTCGAGCCTTATTAGTTGTCGATCGCCAGCTTCCAACCAACAAAGCGGCGACCGGCACTTGCGTCCGTATAAGGCCTCGAACGGGGCACACTTGATGCTGGCATGGTAGCTATTATTATAGGAAAACTCGACTAGTGGCAAGTGAGCGTCCCAACTTCCTCCAAAGTCAACTACACACGCTCTCAGCATATCCTCAAGTGTCTGAATCGTCCTTTCACTCTGACCATCGGTCTGAGGGTGGTAAGCAGTACTGAGGTCTAGTCGCGTCCCGAGCGATTTCTGAAGCGCGTTCCAGAACCGGGACGTGAATCGACTATCCCTATCGGAAATAATGGAGAGGGGCGTTCCATGACGAGAGACAATCTAGTTAATGTAGATCTGTGCGAACTTCTCCATTGAATGGTTCTCTCTTACCGGCAGAAAGTGTGCGGATTTAGTCAATCGATCCACAATCACCCAGATTGTATCATTCCCCCTTGCCGTACTAGGCAATTTAGTAATGAAGTCCATGGAGATCTGCTCCCACTTCCACATGGGGATCTCCGGCCGTTGCAATAGCCCAGAAGGTTTCTGATATTCTGCCTTGACCTTCGAGCAAGTAAGGCACTTAGCCACATACAAGGCTATGTCCTTCTTCATGCCCGGCCACCAATAGTATTCCCGTAGATCCTTGTACAACTTGTCGGATCCCGGATGAATAGAGTATCGGGATCGGTGGCCCTCGTTCAAAATGAGCTTGAGAAGGTCCTCGGCTCTCGGAATCCATGCTCGATTCTTGAAGTAATGGATTCCGTCCGGTTTAAGCTCAAATTCCTTTTCGTGATTGTGCAGAGTTTCGCCTTTAAGGTTCTCGGGCTTTAATGCTTCCTGCTGAGCTTTAGAAATCAGCGTTTGAAGGCTAGTCTGAACCTGAATCCCCAATGCTCTAACTCGAGACGGTTTTTGCCCTTTCCTTACGACTCAGGGCGTCAGCTACTACGTTTGCTTTACCCGGGTGGTACTTGATCTCGCAATCGTAGTCGCTTAGAAGCTCGATCCATCTCCGCTGTCTCATATTGAGCATTTTCTGTTCGAGGATATGTTGAAGGCTTTTGTGATCCGTGAATACCGTGCACTTAGTGCCGTACAAGTAATGCCTCCAAATCTTTAGCGCGAACACGACAGCTCCCAGCTCTAAGTCGTGTGTTGTATAATTCTGTTCGTGAACCTTCAACTGCCTCGATGCGTATGCGATGACCTTTTCCTTCTGCATAAGGACACACCCTAGTCCTTGGTGAGACGCATCGCAAAACACTACGAAATTATCTGTACCCTCCGGTAGGGACAGAATCGGTGCGTGGCACAGTTCATGCTTCAGTTTCTGGAAGGATTCATCCTGTTGTTCTCCCCAGGTGAAGTCCTTATCCTTCTGTGTAAGTTCGGTCAGCGGCTTAGCGATTTTTGAGAAATTTTTAATAAACCTCCGATAATAGCCTGCCAATCCTAAGAACTGTCGGATTTCGGTGGGAGTCGTGGGGGCTTGCCATTTCTCAATCGCTTCGATCTTTGCTGGATCGACATGAATTCCCTCTTGGTTGATCACATGGCCAAGGAAGTGTACCTTCTCGGAGCCAGAATTCGCACTTCGAGAATTTGGCGTACAGTTTCTGTTCCTTAAGAAGTTCGAGGATGAGTTTCAAATGTTTCGCATGGTCCTCCTTGTTCCTAGAGTAGATGAGGATGTCATCTATGAATACGATTACGAATTTATCCAAATACGGTCGACACACCCTGTTCATCAGATCCATGAACACCGCTGGTGCGTTGGTCAGACCAAATGGCATGACGAGAAATTCGTAATGTCCGTATCGGGTTCGGAAAGCGGTTTTTGGAATGTCGTTCTCACTGACTCGAACCTGATGATAACCCGAGCGGAGGTCGATCTTAGAAAAGTAAGTTGCACCCTGCAACTGATCGAACAGATCATCGATCCTCGGAAGTGGGTATCGGTTCTTGACGGTCAGCTTGTTCAGTTCTCGGTAATCAATGCACATTCGGAAGGATCCGTCTTTCTTTTTGACAAAGAGGATTGGGGCTCCCCAGGGGG
Source organism: Senecio squalidus (assembly GCA_910822075.1). Classification (NCBI taxonomy): domain Eukaryota; kingdom Viridiplantae; phylum Streptophyta; class Magnoliopsida; order Asterales; family Asteraceae; genus Senecio; species Senecio squalidus. The sequence goes on from CAJVGC010000591.1 coordinate 53,337,509, forward strand.
ACGAGCTCGGACGAATGAGACCGTGATCCAAGAGTTCCTGTAGCTGCTTAGATAGCTCTTGCATTTCTGGGGTGCTAGACGGTATGGCGTCTTGGCAACCGGTGCTGCGCCAGGAACTAGGTCTATTCGGAATTCCACTTGTCGATATGGAGGTAGCCCGGGTAGATCCTCAGGAAAGACCTCTGGATGATCCTTGACTACGGGGATATCTTGTACTCGGTTCTCCTTAGGCTTACGCTCGATGACATGCGCTAGGAATGCATCACAGTCCTTCTTGAGGTACTTGTGCATTTTAACGCTGGAGACGATGCGAAGTTGTTGGCCCGGTTTGTCGCCTTGCACGACAAGGGTTTCGCCGTCTGATAGAGGGATACGAATACGTTTGTCGAAACAGACGATCTCGGCCCGGAACCGAGATAACCAGTCCATTCCGACTATGATGTCAAAGCTCTTCAGCTCTATCGGAATTAAATCAATGGGAAACGTTTTATCAGCTAGGCATATTGAACATCCTACGATTACATCCTTAGCCTCAAATTCCTGACCGTTGGCATACTCTACGGTGAAGCTATCCTTAAGAATCTTAGATCCTATATTAATGAAGGGTCTAAACTCTAAGGATACGAAGCTTCTTTCTGCTCCTGAATCGAATAATACAGATGCATAGTGGTTGTTTACAGAAAACGTACCGTTCACCGCATTCGGGTCCTGCCGGGCCTCTTCAGCGGTAAGTGCGAAAGCACGCCCGCGACCCCGCCCTCCTTGGTTTGGTTGCGCATTCTGAAGCCTGGGGCAGGCGTTACGGAAATGTTGGTCGCTCCCACACTCAAAGCACACCGGCTTCTGACCCTGGACCACTGCTTTCTCTGAACAATACCTGGCGAAGTGCCCCACCTTCTGGCACTTTGAACATACCGGGCAATTCCCGTGGTGATGGTAGTTGCACTTGCTGTACTTGGGGTTCGTCCCCGTATAGTTTCGGTTCCCAGCTGGTGGTGGTGGTGGTGCAGCAGTCACCGCATAGTTGCGGGTGGTTTTCTGTTTCTTGTTGCTTCTCCGGGGGGTTTGATCTGCTTTCCTTTTCTCTCCTTCTTCCTTCTTGGAGGGTGCTGAAGCGGAGACGAGGTTGCTGGTGAGTCTGTGCGCCAAAATGATTGCGCTCTGAAGGGTTTGAGGTTCAGCCGAGATGACCATTCCCCGAATCTCGGGAACGAGACCGGAAACATAACGGTCAATGCGGTTCTCTTCGGGGGTTACTAGCCTCGGAACCAGTCGGGCCAGTTCATGAAATCGGGTGGTGTACCCTTCGATGTCATTCCTGACCATCGTGTGATTCCACAGTTCCGCCTCAAGCTTTTTGATTTCTCCCTTAGGACAGTACTCCGCAATCAGGAGATTTTTGAATTGATCCCTGGAGAGAGCATAGGCGGTGTCACGCCCCCTGGTTCGAACCACATTATTCCACCATGATAAAGCCTTCCCATGTAGTACGCATGAAGCGTACTCCACCTTGTCGGCCTCGGCACACCTGCTAATGTGCAAGACTGATTCGATGCTCTCGAACTAGGACACAAGTCCCACAGCTCCTGTGGTGCCGTGGAACTCTTTAGGTTTGCATGCCATGAAGCCTTTGTAGTTACAGGCGGGAGGGTTTTGGTGCTGGTGTTGGTTCTGATTCTGGTTGTTGTTGTTGTTGTTCTGATTCTGCTGCTGTTGCTGTTGTTGCTGTTGTTGTTGCTGTTGCTGTTGCTGGTGGTTGTTGACGTTAGCATTGATTCCCGCTGTGATCTGAGCGATCATGTTGGGCATCGCTGCGCTCAACTGCTCAGCGACTTGCTCAGCAATGATACTGGCATTGGTTCGGGGTGCCATGGTTCTACAACAGACAACAGACAACAGATTCAGTTTAGAACGCACGATTAGAGTATGATAAGAATATAATTCAATGAACAAGTTAACTATTCCGCAAGAGTAAGGTAATAGAACAGATAGAACACGCACGACAAGGATTCAAGAGATTCACACAACAATAGCACGAATAGATAATAAGGTAGAATTTCCATTCATTAATAATATAGAGTTGAATACAAGGTTCAAAATGAGAATGAAATACAAGTAAAATACATATGGAAATAAAATAGATATAGCTTTGAGTTGTGTACACTGGAAAAATTACAACTCGAGCCTACAGTACAATAAGTAAAAGAAAACGTCTAGTGGCGCCTCTCGAAAAGCATCTTGGCAGCAATCACCGAACGGGAGGTGTGAAGGTGTGGGTCTGGACGATCCGGCCTGCTGTGCGGCCATCCTGTCAGGTAGTCGACCTGGAAGGACGACCTGCTTGCGTGCCGTCATAACGACACGGGGTCCACGGCGCTGGGGCGGTGCTGCAACGGGTGCCGGTGGTGCAGCTGGTAGCACGGTCCTCGGGCTGGAGGTACCAATGCTGCTGGATATCGCCAACGAGCTCTCCTCAGTCGGGTCAGTCGTCTGGTGACACTGACTCTCGGACGCTGCGCGATCCTCAGATGCTTCGTGGGAAGAAGCTACTCGAGAACGTGAGCGTGACTGGGATCGTGAATGCGAAGACTGAGACATGTCGGATCTGCGAATAATAAGTTACGTGAGTACAGGAAACTAAGGAAAATGTAAACGAAAATGCATATATGGGTTAGTCACGTGAGAATCGGGAATGGATAAGACCGGGAATGGATAAGACCGGGAATTTTTCGACTCGAAAACCGTTTAACGATAGTAATTACTTTCCGTTCTCGCAAAATTCATTTTGAACTAGGCATAGTTGATCAAGTTACGCCTAGTTAAAAGCAAACCATGCGATTGCGGAATTAATCTACTAAGGTTTGAAAGCTCGTGAAATGATTTTTCTGAAAAGCCTTGGTTATAGTTTGGTTTCAAAAATTTTGAAAAATTCTTAAAACCGTTTTCGCTATAACCAGTGCTCTGATACCAAGTCTGTCACACCCCGCTAAAGCGGAAACACGGAATGTGAAGAGCCAAGATACCATCACACGAGTTATAAATAAAAACATACGGTTTCAAGTCATTACGAATAAAACAAAAGTTTACAGTTTAAAGATAACTAAGCATTGACAGGTACATAACGTAGGAACATAGTAAATCGTTTAATAAAATTCCCAAAAATATCATCAAAATAGGTCTTCTCCCGATTCTTGACTTCACGTGACATGCTAGACCCATCCACATAATGCACTTCGTATCTTACATTTGATTTCCTGAAACAAGAGATAAAGTGTCAACTACAATAAAGTAGTGAGTGAGTTACAGTTTTCTAGTCCTCGACTAAAAAGGGTTTTGAGTTAAGTATATCTATACTTAGAAGTTTCTAAAAGTAGAAAAATACTTAAAGAATAGTTTCGATCCAAAAGTTGCTCAAAAGATAGTTGCGGAAATCGTATAACTCTATACGCGCAAGATAAGTAAACTATTGATTGAATTCACGTATAACGACTACTTGGCATAATATAACTTAAGTGTTCACACTAAACCGAATTACCAACCGTGAGGCCCCTTACCCCGACTACTTACGGGGAGTCATTTCTGATCAAGTAATATGTACTTAAGCTGCCGCCTAAGCAAGGAACGGTTATTTCCTAAGTATCGATACTCATAATTACTAAACGGCTTATCAAAGCTAATAGTGTGTTGCGAGATGGGCACTAATGTTTCATTTTTCAAACTAGTAGTAGTCACTTATGGTTAGTTATATCCATCAAGAGTCACGTTAGTTATACGATCAATCAAAGTAGATACGAGTGCCGAGAGTGGCATAAATGAGTTTAACATAGTTTTGAACCAAAAAGCCGAGTAAAGGTGGCGAACCGTTAAGCCGAATAAAGGGTGGCAAACCATTAGTTTATCATAGGCCAAACAGCCATAAAACTAAATAAGTATAAGTTTCACAACAATGTTCGATAGAGTTCACAATTGTACCAAAGTTCATAACAGTTCCAAAGTTTATTTAGATATCTTGTTTCCCCAAAAAGTTATTTGAAAACAGTAAATAAAGTGGGGTTGTAACTCACTGTTTGCGAAGAAGAGCTACGGGTGCGGAGGGTAATCGAGACGGATCGGAAATCACGGGAATCCTAATGAAATACCAAGATTTAATATGTACTAATGTTTATATGATTTCATTTTAAGTGCCGGGTTTAGGTCTCTTGAAAATCGGGCAGCGCTTCCGCGCCAAAATCATTAAATCCAATTTTTGTACACTTTCCCGCTTAACCATTTCAATGAACACATTTCATATAATTTCCCAAACAATGTCATATAAAACTTGTTCATTTAGTTCATTTATATGTGAGTTACCCTCATTACAGGTTATGATTCATAAATCTCAGTTCTGAACATAAGTTTAGATGGTACGTTTAGAGTTACGATTCAACACGTTTAAGCTTGGCAATTTGAACCTGTCTGTCACGTGACTGCGCCGCGGTGGGGGGGACTGCGCCGCAGTCAGAGGTAAAACCTCGACTGCGCCGCGGTGGAGCTACCGCGCCGCGGTCAGCTGTGACAGGTTCTTGGCCAAGTTCGTTTTTGAAGAAAAATGATGTTTTTAAGTCGGATTTTGACATGCAACCAAAGATATACCTAAATAATGGATGTCTCATGGTTTATATAGTGTTTTTAACCAAAATCTATAGATCTAACCATGCATTTTGAAAAATCCCGTTTTTGTTCATAAATGGTGAAATATTTTCATATAAACTCATCTTTAGGTGATAGATGTTACATGCAACGAGTTTAACTTATAAAAACAGAAGTTTGGAAGGATTTTTACCGCAAGTAAGATGGTTTGAAGGTGATTGGAGAGAATCCTTGGAGATTTTGACCCAAAAGCTTTGAAAATGAACTTTAACCCAAAGAAATGCTACACCTTTCTTCCTCCTTAATTGATGAACGTTTTGATGTGTTTATGTGTGGCTAAATTATGTGTTTTTGATGTGAATATTTCTGTAAATGGAGAGAGTTGAAGAGGGTGTTTGTCTAAAGACTTCAAGTGAGAGAGAGAGTTTGAGTGTGTTTGATATGAGTGTGTGTGTATGTAATGTGTTTGTGTTGGTGTTTTATGTATTACAAAAACAAGTCACTGGACTTTTAAGAGGCCTTTAACATGTTTAGCCCGGGCCAAAGTGTTGGGCTCGGGTTTTGGGTCCGTTTGGTTAAGTTTAAGTCTAACAAAAAGGTGGCTGTCTGCGTGCTCCACCGCGGCACGGTGGCCTCACTGCGGCGCGGCTGGAGTGGCAGACTTGCCTTTTTCGTTTTTCGTTCGTTCCGTTTGTTAAGAGTTTCGTTAGTCGAAAGTTTCCGTTCATTTAAAATAGGAACTTAGACAAGTTCACTAAGTATTTTCTTGGTATTAGGATTCATTAATGTGATTCCGATTTCGATTCTAACACACACGAGTTTACGAGACAAGTAATAGCAAGATTCATTCGAGTTAAGTCAAAGATAGAGAATGTGGTTGTCACCTGAACTAGGACGGTTGTCACATAGTGACTCATTATTGCATGAAAGGGGAATGGCCAACTTCCCAACTCGGGTATTGGACCATTTACTGCCATTGGGGGGTTCCCTATGCCAGTCTTTACCACTCTTACACTCCCCCTAATCACTTTTCATTTGCATTTCAAAATCAAAACACACACATACTACTCTCTCTCTCAAATCTCTAAACATTTCCTCTCAAGAACTAAAACAAAACAGTGACTTTTCCATCCAAAAACAGCAACAAAAACACTAAATCGTCCATCAAAATCATATACAAAATCGTCCTAAAGTAGAGGGTAACAAGGAGGAAGCTTGGAATCGGGTTTTGAAGGGGTTTTGCATCCATTTTGAAGCTAGAATCCTATCCAACCGTCACCTAACTTATTCCTTCGGTAAAACCCTCTTATTTTTCTATTATTACTTAAATCTTTACTTGCATGGACGATCTATAAACCCGAAAAAGTGTTTTTTCTAAAAAGTTAAAACGTTTTCTTGTTTAAAAACGAGTTTTTTTCTCATAGATCTACATTTTGATGATATAAATCCGAAAGAAACTGTGACTTTTACTCTAAAATGTATATATTTGAATAATAACCGATTGCATGTAAGAATCTAACACTAAAACGGGCTAAAAATCGAAAAATAACGAAAACAAGAAACTGGCCGAAGGCCTCCAGCCGGCGGCTGAAGATATCCAGCCGGCGGCTGAGGTCCAGCCGGCGGCTGAATATCTCCCCGCTGTCTGGATCTTGCTGTTCACTAAAATCGTCGTTTTGAGAACTTTAAACGTAAAAATAAGTCCAAATAAGTTACCACAGAATATACTATTTTGGAAACTTACTGTTTTTGTAAATAAAACTGTTTGGGAAAGTTTGAGGACTTAAAACATTTGTATTATCGTTTATATTGGTTAAAATGGTTGTTTAAAGCGGGAAAGTGGTTTGAAAAATGGATTAAATTTTTATAGCGTGGAAGCGCTGCCCAAATTTCACCGTAAACTTATACGCAAACTCAGAGACTTAACATTTTTGTAACTTATACATATGGACCTTGAACTTGGACACTTTTTGGGACATAATTGGACTTATCGGACCCTAAAACGTTCACGAACACGTTTTATCATAACTTTTCCGTAATAAACTTTTTGGACAGAATTTAAAGTATAAAAGTTTAAGATTCAAAGATGTTAAAATGGAACTTTAACATAACTTAAATCATACCAATATATACTTATACCACATTTCGGTGTTTTAGGTCATCCTTGATTCCCGACGTGTTCCGCTCCATCCGTGCTTATTCGTATCTTTCTCCGCAACCCGTGAGTTACAACCCCACTATGTTTTACTATTTTAAATACTTGTTTGGGGGAAACATAAGATTGCATGTTTATGTAACTTTTTGAAACTATTTGTAACTCGTTTGAAACTTATGAAACTTTGAAACTTTTGAAACTTATGAAACTTGGGAACTTTGGAAACTTGTGAAACTTGGAAACTTTGGAAACGTGTGAAACTTGGAAACTTTGGAAACTTGTGAAACTCGTGAAACTTTGGAAACATGTGAAACTTGTGAAACTTTTGAGAAACTTGGAAACTTGAGAAACTTGTGAAACTATTATGCGTAAAATGTGTAAATGCCCCTTAAATTGGCTAAACTAAATTTAGGCTACTTGTAAGCGAAACCAATCCTTGATGAGAATATAAACTCCGTAAGTGCTTACTACTATTTTTAGAAACAAAGTTCAAATTGCCCCGTTTTTAGAGTTCAGAAACATTATACACTATTAGCAATAGCCGTTAGTAGTATGGGTATCGATACTTAGGAGAGGTCACTCCTTGCTTGTGGTTCGCGACCTAAGTACATATTACTAGATTCAGGTGGAAACTCAATGAAACAGTTGGGGCTAGATCTGACCAGACAATCGGTTTAGTGTAGACTTACGTTATATTATGCTAAGAGATTGATACAAGTTACTAATTTAGTTGAGCACATATTACTTACGCATATACATTATTTTAGCAATTGATTCCGCTACAACTTTTATGTTACGAGTTCTATTTTACTTGCGTACGTTCGAAACTCTTTTAATAAATATATATGTTTTAGCACCGTTCCGCTTCTTTTCATTTATGATATTTTATACATATATATTTTCACTCGGGAAACTTTTATCGAGAAACTCAAAACTGTAACTCACTCACTACGTTATGTAGTTGACACTTTATCTTATGTTTCAGGAAACTAGTGTAAGTGTAGAAGTGCATGGCAAGGAAGGGTCGGTATGGTCACGTGAGGCGAACCTTGGGAAAGACCCTTTTGTTTTGGGAATTTATTTTGAAACTTTGTATTATGTACTTGTGCTAAACAATTAAACTGCTTGGTTGTTTTCGAATTATGAACTATTTTATTTTAAATGCAATGACTTGAACCGTTTATTTTGCTTATAACCGTGTAATGATATTCCAGCTCTCACATCTCGTGTTTCCGCTATAGCGGGGTGTGACAGAATTGAACACAAACAAATATTAAAACACAAAACAAAAACTTAAAACACAAACATAACTTTTTATTAATTAAAACATGAGTTAATTACATGGGTCGTCCCTATGGTTTGCACCATTTTCACCGGTCGCCCCTATAACTTTTTTATTACACCACTCGTCCCGAAGTTTGAATTTTGTTACCTACAAAGTCCCTATTTTGGATGTGCCGTTAAATGTGCCGTTAAGTCAGTGACACGTGGGTGACACGTGAGGGTATTTTCGTCACTTTAATTTTCGCTCTCCATTTTAATATTCATATCTCCAAAATCCCAAAATCCCAAAACCCCAAATTAATTACCCCAAAAATCCCAAAAATCCATACAAATCAACACAAATCAGATCCGAAGCTAAATCAGCAACATGCAAATCTCGTAAAATTTTTGAAGTTAGTGATGGTAGTTTGGTAAAAGCATTCAAATCTGAAGGTACAAATGCAAATTCAATGGTGAAGAAGAAGAAGAACACTCCACCGATTCCACCAATTCAAATGGTGAAGAAACATTCAGATCCGAAAAGTGTGGAATGTGTACGCCTGTTAACACTTCACCATCTTGCTTTTCCGGTAAGTCAAATGTTAAAAAGTATAACTTATTACAAATTTGACATGATGAATAAGTTTTACATTCATGATACCTTTTTCTAGGTGGACACAAATGTTGGGAGGATAGCAGTTAGACTCGGGTGGGTCCCTCTCCAACCATTACCAGTGCTTACCCAAGGTATGGTAATTGATTTCCTTTTATTTTCCAGTTTTTTTTAAGTTTAGATAATAGAACATGAAGTAATTATAAAATATGATGCAGTGCAAGGCTTTCTCTCCCAGGTCCAGAAGAGAAAAGAATAGTGACAGAGGGTATTAGAATCATAGTACTGGTTTTTTTTTTATTTCGTTGTGAGATTTTGGTTGAGAAAGATGGTGTTTTGACTATGGTTTGAAATTAGAATCTATGATTTTGGTTGGGAAATTAGAATCATGGATTCTGGGTTTTTTTAAGTGTTTTGATTGAAATGTTTTGGAATTGAGATTGGAAAATTTAAGATGTTTGTGGATATTAGGGTTTTTGGAAATTTGGGGAGGTAAATGGGGAATATGGTGGTAAATTGACAAATATGCCCTCACATGTTTCTCACATGATAAAACTTAACGGCACATTTAACGGCACATCCAAAATAGGGACTCTGCAGGCAACAAAATTCAAACTTAGGGACAAGTGGTGTAATAAAAAAGTTATAGGGACGACCGGTGAAAATGGTGCAAACATAGGGACGACCCATGTAATTAACTCTTAAAACATCATACAAAGCTTAATACAACACAATTTTAAACCTCTACTGACGACAGGGAGGTTGTGGTAGAAGATGACTGCCGGTTCCACGAAATATTGGGTGACGGTTCCTGGTTGGTCTTCTGTGTCGGTCTTGCCCAGCTTCTTCGTTCTGTGCTTTGGGTGGCTGGTTTGTATCTATGTTTTGTGCCATGCCAAAATCACCAAAACTTTGAAACTGAACCGGGCTACTATCAACATAGGTAGACCGGCGTGCAACCATGTCAGTATCAGGGTCCCTTTGGAAATTTGGTTGTACCCAGTTACTGTACTCCCCAGGAATATTGGGTGACAACGAAAGCCAGGTAGGATCAGGGGTAGGGGTAGCAAACAGTTCATTGATCAGGTCTAGCCCAGATTGGGTACCACTACCTCCAGCCTGAAACTGCGGATATTGGGAACCACTCCCACCAGGCTGAAACTGCTGCCTATACTGGGAACCACTACCACTAATCTGAAACTGCTCCCCATACTCGGGACCACTCCAACCACCCTGAAACTGACCTCCATACTGGGGTTGAGACCCAGTGTACCCTTGAGGAGTTGGAGGACGTGGATAATAGGCAGGTGGGGGAAACGCAAATTGTTGCGATCCGTAATTCATCCGGTCCGGATTATGTCCATATCCCATAGCTTCAGTAGGGATTTGAACAAAATCCTGCCACATGTCGCTGTTACCCACTCCACTATCGATGTTATGTTGTGCACGATCGTGGATTTCCTTCAATGCCTCGTTCTGCAAAATAAATTTAAATATATTAATATAATTTACAAATATATATCGTATAAATACATATAAAAATTTGAATATAATATAATAATTTAAATTTGATATATAATATAAAATAATTACGCAGAACATATTACCTGAGTTTGTTGGACCCCACCCCATTCTTGATACACGTTAGGAGCGTTTTGTGCAGCCGGAGACGTGATAACTAAGACCGTGCGTTCATAAAACCACCGCATATAACCCGGTAGAACACCGCCTCCTGCTGGTCCAGGAAAATGATAGACATTGTTATGTCTACTATTCCAACATGTTAGGAATAGAATATTCATAACTTTGTATTTGTAGTCATTGTTAGGGACTTAAGTGTAATATGTGAGAAGTCTTTGTAAAGTCCCCACACTCCTATAAATAGGAGTGTGGGGTGTGTGTAATGTTAAGAGATTGTGCTCAATTGTTAAATCATACTTTCTCTCACTAGAATACTCTCTCTCTAAACTGATCGGAACCTACAATTGGTATCAGAGCGGGATACTCTCAAAAGTACCCGTTTATTCGACTGGAAATAGACCATTAGACTACAATATCAACATACACGAACTCATATTATATTCGTGTAAGAAGGATTTAGAGTCTAATAGTCTATTCGTGTACCATTAGACTACAATATCAACACACACGAATATCAAGTATATTCGTGTAAGGTAAAAACTTAGTCTAAGTTGTTAAGTCGTGTAAGGTGTTTAGTCAGTCTAATAACATTGCAATTCGATTAGGATAAGTCCTCACACGAATTACATTTGTGTGTGCACGAATACAAGGACACGAACTACATTTGTGTGTACACGAACACAAGGACACGAATAGTAAGTGTGGTACACGAATTAAACATGGACAGCTTTGGATTCTAGGGCTTTTTACATAAGTCCCCATTCGACTATCTTTTGCAACCACACGAACAGGCTTGCTAGACTCCATAATCAACATACACGAACAGGCTTGCTCGAATTCACAATCAACACACACGAACAGCATGCAACCAAAACCCTAATCTCGGTCACAGTTGAAGTGCTCATTCGAATTCATAATCACCACACACGAACAGAATTCAACGACTACATCTACAACTCACGCGAATAGGTTGTGGCGGCTAGGTTTTGAACGAATGGGGTTTCATCTCGGCTAGGGTTTTAGGGTTTTGCTAAGTACCCAGACGAACAGATTGTTACCTTGCTCGACTAAATTGATTCGGCTGCAATATCACCCTACACGAACAGCAAGTCGACTAGGTCTTTCAACTCTAAGTATCCACACGGATACATATTCAACAGCCAAGGATGGTTAATTCGAATAGATTCCCAACATAGGCGACTAGAAGTATTCGATCAGCCAAGACCCCGTTGTATTCTGGAATTTGTCTAAGTATCCCTTCGAATGATCTTTGTACCGGTTCGAATAGGAATACACGAACAGGAATACACGATCAGGAATACGTATTTGAATTGTGGTTAAGTGTCTTCTCGACTAGGGTTTTAACGGGGACGACTAGGCACACATCTCGGACACATTAACCTAGCACCTCGAATCATATTGAACACGAATGGGAACCAAGTAGGACACCTCCGACACGATTGGGTTCCAACATAGGCGACTAGATTGCACGCTTAGCCCTAATTCCAAACACGAACGAAATCCTTAGAAAAATTACCCAAGTGTTTACTCGCCTGAGATTACACCACACACGAACTGCTTCTTCGAATAGTAATTTAACCAGTTCGACTAGGTGTACACGACTAGGGATTGTTTGTTTCAATTGTAGCTAAGGGTTTCCTCGACTAGAATTTCACCGGGCACGACTAGTATCTCACCGGTCACGACTAGGATACCCGGATACAACCAGGAACACGACTAGGGTTACTCGAGCAACTTAGGGAAGATTTTTATAAGTGTTGGCACGGACAGGCTATCCTTAGACACGACACGACTTGGTTCATAGGTCCTTCGAATACATCATTTAGTCTACACAATGTCGAACTAGTATACGAACAGAAACTTTTACAAAGAGTATAAAACGATCACGATCAGTTTTTGAAAACAAAGATTCCGAGACTTAAAAAAAAGTGAAGTTTCGCGATTCCACGTTTTCACGTTAGAGACGAAATCGAAAAAGAAGAACTTTTTTAAAGAGAGTGATTTTTATTTTTTCCGACAGTTTTCGGATACCGGTTAAGCTTACGCGGCGAACTTAGACGAGATTCAAGCATCAGAAAAATACGAAATTTATATTTCCGGAATCGAAATTGAAAAGCGTATTCAGAAGTGTTATTGTACTCGATTGGTTCAATAGGTTTCGGGAAAAAGATTGTCCAAGCGTGAGATACCACGGGTGAAGATTATCTGGATTTTTCGTCAAATTTTCAACAGTGAGAAATTTTTCTTCAACTTTTAAGGGATTTTCGCGACCAAATTTTCATTATGAAGAAAGATTTTACCGGGAATATTGTGGATCTCACAATCGACAACGATGACGGGCTTACATTTTATTGTCCTCCGGACCAAGCTTGGACAAAATTAGAGGAGCTGGAGAAATTGTGTGAAGACACGGGGAAAAGACTGTCTCCTGATAATTGGAACGGTCATGAAAGATTGGATCGAAGGCGAAAGGTTGCTACACGTGCACGAGAATTTTTATCGAAGTTATCGCATGTCAACGTCGCAGAGGTACATTCTTTATCTCGATCTACCCTTGATAATAAGATCATTGAGTTGGAAAAGAAGTTGCAAACTAACACCGAATTGGTTTTACGGTTTTCAAACGAAAAAGCTAATCTTTTAAATGAGAATTCTAAGCTTTCAAATGAAACTCAAGTTTTGACATCTCAAATTAAAGCTTTAAACCTTACCAATTCCAAACTCGAAGAGTTTAAAGAGTTAGCAACTTCTTGGAAGGGGAAATATGATCAAAGTGTGATTCAACTTCAACATCTTACAAATGAACTTAATGAAAAATTGGAGTTAGTCAATACACTTCAAAAACAATCAAAACCCATTTCGTTTGATGAGAGGAAATATAATCACAGTGTTTTAAAGGAACTCGAGAATCTTAAGAAAGATCGAATGGATGAAAGACTCAAAAGCATGGAGTTAATTAACGAGTTAAATACTCAAAGAAATGAGAAACTAAGTGCTAACGTTAATCTTATGCTTTTAAGAAAACAAATTGAAGATTATCAAACGGAAATTAAATCTTTAAAATCACAAGCACTTGAATCTGAAAATCGAAATGAAATTTCAAAGCCAAATTGTTTGAGAGAACAAACGAATCAACTCATTTTTCCAAACAAACCAAAAGAGTTTCGATCTTTCAATCCACAAGAAGGTTTGGGTCATGATAATCCAAAATATCTAAAGAAAGCTATGTATCATGCTCCCGGTCTTTACGACACAAAATCTTTGGGAAAAGAAAATGTTACAATGTCTTTCATTAGATCATCCAAAGAAAATGAAGAACAAGAGGATGCAAAACGACCATTTTTGAATAAAACGCAAGTATCTTTTGATTACAAATCGTTAAATGAGAGTTATAAAACTAGGAAAATTCCTCTTTCGGATGATTACTTTCCAAGTTATAGCGAAAAGGAACTTCATTCCGATGATGTTTTGAAACAGGTTGTCTTTCAAAAAGTATATGTTCCAACTCTTATTTTAGAAAAACAATTTTCGGAACTTGAGCAAGAGTTGGAATGTCGAACTAACTACTTTGAGAATGAAAAACTTACCTTTATAGAGAAACTTGCGTCTTTTGAAAAAGCTTCCCTTGATAAATCTTCATTGGAATCTTTCTCCTCGAATGAACAATCCATTGCTAAGATATCATTTCTTCAAAATGCATTACATTCAAAAGAAAAGGATATCGAAGCTCTAACTCATAAGATTGACTCAATGTGGAAAATGAATGGTCCGGTTTCACCAAAAACCCCAAGCATTTCACATGAGGAGAAACGGAGATCTAAAACTCGAGAAAACGATTCGAAAAAGCATGTTAAAGTTCCATTAAAGGTTTACAACGGTAAATCTTCAAAAACATTTTCAAATGTGGTTTCTCCGAGTACTAATTCTTTCCCGAAAAAGAATCAAAAGTATTCTCCGAAATCACAACCTAATGGAACTTTTACAACATCTTTGAAATCCAAAATCGTCTCAACCAAACATGTGGAACAGAAAGCACTTTGTCCTCCAATGAACAAAAAGGAATCGAAATCTTTCACGTATTCAATACCCGAGTTATTTGAATTTGCACCATCAGACTATAAATATTCGGTGCAAAAAGTGAATAGTTTTGTTTCTAAATTTAAACATCGAACTTCAATGAAATCAAATGGTTTTGTACCAAGAAGTCCTTCACCAACTCTGAAACAAAAATGGATTCCAAAATCTCCACCAATTTCAAAAACAAACACACCGATTGCAATATCAACTACTTCAAATGTGTGTTTACCGGAGAAATGGAATTCATATACTTTGCACATAGCTAACCAAAAAGGACCCAAAATGAAATGGGTACCAAAAGCAGTTTGTTTTGATTGTGCAGAACCGTAGATCATCAAGATGACTCCGGAATACCTCAGTTTCGGACTCAAACCTCATGGAAGTGCTTACACGAGATATCATGAAAGATTGGCACACGACGAATTCGGAACAACTCGGTTTCGAAAGCGATCCTCAAATGATTTAGGCTTTCAATTATTTCAAATTGAAACCCGTTCTAAACCCGAAAAAGTACGAATTTATTGGTCTAAATACAAGTTTAATATGATGAATGTGAATAGTAGCCGATTTTCAATCTCGACTAGAACTAACATATTCAAAGTATTATATTTGTGTTTTATAGTATTTTCGTAATTAACAAGTGTTTTCAAAATGTCAAATCTTTTCAAAAACACTTGTTCGATCAAACATGGAGAATCAAACGTTGAGGGGGAGTTCATACAATCATTTTTCGAACTACCTCCTAAATCTTTCAAATGAGCTTCAACGAAACAATTTTTCAAATAAATATTTCGAAATGCAATATTCGAATGTATTTTCGAAAAAGACTTCCCATAACCAAAAATGGTGTCATGCATATGTTGAAGGGGGAGCGTCTTTTCGAAAATATTGTCATGCATATGTTGAAGGGGGAGCGTCTTTTCGGAAATATTGCAAACTTTCGAAGTTACTTTGGAAATGTTTTTCAAAACAATTGGGCAAAATGTTGATGCACCTTGAGCGATTTTCAAAACGGTATCTTTTTCCTATAGTCCAACCAGAGCCGGAGGGACTTACCCAAGGAATCACTTTCGAATGTGAGGGTTATTTAGGTCTAGGATTGGAGGTTAAAGGTGCAAAATCAACAAAAACATCGTTTTCAAAATGCCAAAATGAGGGTGGAGTTGAATATTATGAGAGGTTGAGTGAGGAGTGTGTGATACGGTTAAAAGAATGAGAGACCGTTTCTTCGCCAATTAAATCGCCGGGTAGCCAAGTTTCTATCGAATTTCATGTGTTGATTTTCGCTATTGAAAAAGACATCATGGACCCAGTGATGCAATGCACATATACCTCATCGCCACTCAAATTCTTCACAAGAATTTGTTTCAATATACACGGAGAAGTAGCACATTTCTATCATATTCTCACTCGGAGAATGTTGATATTGAAACAAGAGAAAACCCACTCCATTTCTCGACTTCATTTCATACACTATTGAGTCTAGCGCCAAAATGTTAAACATTTTCTAGGACACGACCGAATTTGATAAAAGCATGTCTTTGTGATATCGCTCAGAACATTTGTAGTGGTATCAACGATTTTGGTATTTCACGATGATCGAATGGAAATCCTACCAATGCTAACGTTTTTACAACATTGAACGTAGGTCGCACAATCGACTTCTTTTGTGATTTTGATTGTTGTGTTAACGAGCAATCTAAGTGATCTCGTAGTTACTTACCCAGGTTCACGCTCATGGACGCTATTTGAGAATACTATTTGGGTACACGTTTACATGATGATTACAACGAGTCATAATCATCATGAGGGGGAAGAACGTGTACCAAAGGGAAAAACGTGTGTAAATGGTTTTCCAATGGGAAGAACGTGAAGTAAAGAAGAATGTTCATTATCAAGCTACAACGAAGTAAAACATCAACTTTCCGATAGTTGATTTCAAGTATGAGTTGATGGGGAGCTAAATGAAAAATCAAAACGTCAAGTATTTGGAACGATTGCTCAAACAAAAGAAGCTTCAAACAAAGAAATCAAATCAAGCTTCTACAAGTTGAACGATAAAGTGAAACTACTCAACTAAGGGGGGGCACTCAAATAAGGGGGAGCGTTCCACTTTATGGTTCAAAGGTCAAAGGAAACGAATGTTATGTTCACATCGGAATCATGAAATTAAAGACTACAAGTCTACATAAAACATTCGTTTGAAATGAAAAATTCTTCAAGTCAACTTTCAAAGTGTGCTTTCCGCGATACAAAGATTTAAACACTACTCTGATGAAATCTAAAGTTGAATTTGAAGACCGCAGAGACAAAGGAGGAGATCATTAAGACTATCATCCAGGGTTCGCCAAAAAGAGTTTTTGGATGACTAGGCTCTTAAGACTTCTTCAAAGAGCGAGACCTTCGAGAATACTTCATCAATAACATGTTCAATACAACATCAAGGTCAAGCTTTCAAAAGAAAAGAAAGATTCTTCAAGCAACTTATCTTCAGATACAAAAATATCAAAAATTACAACAAACTACTCTGATGAAATCCAAAGTTGCGGTTGAAGATCAAATCAAGCATCTACACGGTCAAGATAACAACAATGAAGATGCTTAAAGACAAAGACTTCATATTGTGAACAACTACAAATAAGGGGGAATTGTTAGGAATAGAATATTCATAACTTTGTATTTGTAGTCATTGTTAGGGACTTAAGTGTAATATGTGAGAAGTCTTTGTAAAGTCCCCACACTCCTATAAATAGGAGTGTGGGGTGTGTGTAATGTTAAGAGATTGTGCTCAATTGTTAAATCATACTTTCTCTTACTAGAATACTCTCTCTCTAAACTGATCGGAACCTACACAACACCCTACCTCAGCATCCTTATTTTCTATCCAGTTTGTACCTCGTCCACCCGTAAGCTTACCTTCGTGGTTTTTCTTGTGTTGTCTACACTACTACAAAAAAGGGTTATAGAGACCGGTTATATGGTATTATAGAGACCTGTTCCGTACCTGGTCTCTTTGAAGCATGTCTCAAGTATAGAGACCGGTTAAATAACTGGTCTCTATATTAATATAGAGACCAGTTATTTTAAAAACAACATGTCTCTTTAGGTTTATTTAAATTATTTTACTTTATTATAGAGAGCATGTGTTTTGAGAAAAACCGGTATCTATAACCTTCATATATTTTTTTGTTTAATTTTTGAAATTAACCGAAAACCTGCTATTATATATTTTAAAACCTGCTACAATATATCAAATAAAAAATTATAATTTCAACCAAAACACTAAATTTCATACATTCAACAACCAAAATCATTACATTGATATTTCATGTAATCCGATGTCAATACAACCAACCAAGTAATGAAATAGTCTAAAACATAGAAATTAGTTCAAGTAGGAATAACAAATCCGTTTGAAAACATACCAACTACAAAATCACACACATTCTGGTCATAAGGTTGTTTCTTTAACCATGGGATCTGTATAAAAAGAAAATGATTAATATCATTATCATGAAATAAGAGAGTTAAATTCAATAGAAGTAATGATTACAATGATTTGATACTACTTACAGTTGATGGAAAAGAATGTTGTTGTAACAACACAAATTCATGCATCCATCGCATTACATAATACCCAGATTCCCAAGTAGAAGATTGTTGTTGGACCTGCATTTTAAAAGGAAAATAAACTCAGAATTATGTAATATAATGTCGATGAAATGTAAATAAAACATATAAAATAACGACGATGAAATGAAAATAAATATTTACCTTTGCCATCTCCCAATTAAAATCTTCGGAACACCTAAAACGAAAATAAGCAATAATGTCATGTTATACTTTTAAAAACAAAATAACTATAAATTTATACAAGTATATTAAACTCTTACCGATTAATAATGTGTGTGATTGCAAAGTCCTTCCAATTCTTCGATCTCATTGTAGAGTCCAAAATAAACCCCCGATATTCATTCTTTAAAAACACGAATAACGAAAAATGACTCCTGCAGTGATTTAAATGCGATGAAATTAAGACTTAACTTCTCAATATACGAATAAAAAAAACCATATAAGATTATGCAAGAATTGAAATAGTATTATATTGTTTTAACCTTTCATGATATGGTAATAAAAAGACATCTATATCTCGTCCACGTTCTGTCGCCTCTTTCAAATAACTCTCAACACCTTTTGGATTATCTAAACACGACTGGGCATCAACTAAAAACGGGTTAAGAAAATCACACCTGTTTCCTTTCGGGTGTACGATCATCTCCTCATGTAAGATCCTAAAAACGAAAGACAACATATACTTTATGTAAAATATGACTGAATACAATAAAAGACATGGGTTATAATTTCTTGTTATTTTAGGACCCAAGACGTATCAGTGTCTCATTGTATATATAATATTCTAAATATTTCAATTATATAACGAAGTGTATACTTACGTGCAATAGAGTGTTAAAATGGAAACATCGAGATCTTTCTTTGTCAAAAACCACATAACTTCATCAGCCACAAGTGGGACATGAAACACTTCATTTTTACCAAAGATCAGGCCATCAATATCAAAAGTTGCCCCGCTAGTAGGATCAGCCCGCTGCATCCAACGATTGTAAAAGGTTTTTACAACTTTTGGCCTGGTCGCAAGTATCCCAGCAAGCTTTTTCATTTTCTCTAGTCGTGAAATTTGTACCTATACATCGATATATATCTATTTATATTATGAAAATTTAATTTAATAATCATTACGTTTTAATGAATATACTTACTAATAGGATTTAAGGCTTACCGATGGGGGAGTAGGCACATTTTGAGGCAACGTTTTTGAAGTAGACACCTTTAAAGCCTCCTTTCATGTATTTGACGGTGATTTTCTTGTTGTTGGAATTTCACTACGTGCCTGTCAATCAGATTTATTTGTTATTACATTAATATATTATATTACAATATTAGATATACTAAGTAAAAGGATTTAGAATTTACCAATTTGGGAGTACGCGCACTTTCAGACGACTTTTTTGAACTAAACACTTTTAAAGCTTTCTCCTTTCTTGAATCCAACGGTGATTCTCTTGAATCTAGTGGTGTTGGTATTTCACTTGGTGCCTTTCAATCAGTTTCATTTGTTATTCATAAATAATAAATAAAATTACAATATTAGATAATTTGTAAAAGTATATGAACTGTACTGTCCATATTTTAATTGTCACACCTATATATATATATATATATATATATATATATATATATATATATATATATATATATATATATATATGCCACTCTGTAGTGATAACACACAGATTCTTGAAAAAAAAACAGAACAAAAATGGCGACAACAATTTTATGTACTACATTAATTTTCACAAAACCCATAAAGATTGTAAACGATGATATCAACTAATTCAAACAAAAATGAGAGTTAAGAAGAAGAGAAATACCATTGTAAACGATGATATAAACTAATTCAAACGAAAATGGTCCTTTCTGAATCTGAAGTGCACTAACCCTGCAAAAATTAAAAAATGAAATAAATATCCGAATCGTACTAAATGGTTTCTAAAACAGCTCATGCTTTTCTAGTAATCTATTATAGTAAAATTTGAGCAATATATAAACAAACAAAACCATAAATTGAATTTTCACATCCGCAAAACCTAAGAGTCTAAAATCTTTACCTATTTTCATTTTTTTTAACACATAAGACATCCATATCAAGTGAAGATAATTAGATGAAATTGAGCCCTAAATTGATTTCAATTTCCAGTTTTGGACTATGAAAATCAGAGATTTCTATACTTCATTCAAACAGATTATAATTCATATACACAGTACATACGATTTATAGAATGTGTGGTTCTTATGATACACCAATTAATTTGACTATGAAGAAAGAGTGAAACCTGTATATCCGACGACCCTACACCGGATTCCGATGTTGCCTTGTTATCTCCGGCACCGACTGGATGGCTGCCTCTCCAACTTTACGGTTATAAAGATTTATGCTTTACTAAAAATCAATGGGTTAATTAGGAGGTGCAATGGTAGTTTTTCCAGGTGGTGTTAGAGAGCGGATTATAATTTGGAGGGAATAACTAGCGTTATAATTTGGGAGCATATCCTAGAGTATAATTGGACAAACTGATTTGGGGGTGTTTGTTTCGGCTTATTAAATGGGCTTATGAGCTTATGTAATTTTTCATAAGCTCATAAGCTCATTTTTTCCGGCTTATGAGCTTATGAAGTTGAGCTTATGAAGGCATAAGCCATAAGCTCAACTTGATAAGCTCATAAGCCAAAAAAATGGACTTATGAACTTATGAAAAATTACATAAGCTCATAAGCCGGTTATATAAGCCGAAACAAACACCCCCTTACTCTTGTTTTATTTTAACCGTGTCCTTATAAGTTGTGATTTGATTTTTAAAATTATTTATTGATATTAAGTTATAAACGAATTTGGAAACATAAACTTGTGACCGATATTTTTTTTTTTTTGATAAGCACATACTTTTATAATAAAATTTATGGCTACAGCCTTAAAAAAAAAACTAAAAATCTAAACCCCTAAAACCCTTTTTCCTAATATACCTCGGATCTTAAAAAACTAAAAATCTAAACCCCTAAAACCTTTTTTCCAAGTATACCTCGGATCTTAGATGAAAAATTATTTATTATAAGAGGATTTACAAAAATAATAACTCATGCCTTTTAAATAAATTAAATAAAATATCATCGAACAACTTTCAAGTACATATAAATCGAACAATTAAATCATGGCTTAGGCTTATTCATCTTTTTTTTTCCTGAAATAACAAAAAAAAAAATGTGTTAACGTACCGATAATATTACATTAAAAAGAATAGATTATTATATAATAAGAGATTTAAAAAAAATATGATATGTACCTTCATTTAGCTCGAGGTTTATCTATCAATATTCCTTCGTGGTGGTCGGATCTCAAGTAAACAGAATCATTAATGGTAACATTTGTTGAAGCATTATCTGTAGGAAAAAATGGAGGTAGCTCGTCAAGTTGATTGTATTCATCCTCGTCCACAACATTTTCTACACCGAGGATACGACGTTTTCCTTGAACGACGACGTGCAATTTAGAATTACTTGGGTCCTTAACATAGAATGTTTGGGTAGCCAATTTAGCTAAAATGAATGGTTCTGATGCATAGCCGTTTGTAGAAAGGTCGACAGTTATGAAACCATTAGTGTCAACTTTGACATCTCGTTCGTTTTCTACCCATTTACACTTGAACATTGGTATAATGAAAGTATGATAATTGAGTTCCACAATTTCTTCAATAACACCGTAATAAGAGTCCTTTGCGATAGACAATCTCGTGGAGAATCCTGCAGTTGTTGCTATTACCGTAATTGCGCTATTTTTCCCTGTACTCTTCAGATCCTGTTCTTTGGTATAAAACGTATATCCGTTAATGTCGTAGCCTTGGTATTTTGTAACACTATCGCTCGGACCGTAAGCCAACATTTTTACTTCTTCATCCACATTTTCTATACTATTTACCTTTTCTTTCAACCAAGAAGCAAACTTTTTGTAATGCTCAATAGCCAACCACTTGTCGCTCTTATTTTTGTTTGTCGTTTTTAGAAATTGTTTGTGTTCATGTACAAATGTACCAATGCATGTCATTTGTTGTAGGATTGTATAATGTGCGTCGAAGATGTAATCTTGTGTGGGGAACTCTTCTTTCTTTCCAATTGTTCCAACCCCTTGAAGTCTACCCTCGTGACGACTTTCCGGTAGCCCAATACTTTTAGAACCTTCTAGATAGTCGGTACAGAATTCAATAACCTCCTCAGTAGCATAGCCTTCAACAATACTGCCCTCCGGTCGATATCTGTTCCTTACATAACCTTTTAGGAAACCCATATATCTCTCAAATGGATACATGTACCGTAGGAATACTGGACCACAAGTCTTTATTTCATACACAATATGCGATACGAGGTGAACCATGACATCAAAAAAGGATGGTGGGAAATACATTTCAAGTTCACATAAAGTGATGATAATATCACTTTGCCATGAATCCAACACCTCGGGATCAATCACCTTCGAATGAATCATGTTAAAAAAACAAACATAACTTTGTAATTGTCTGTCGATTTGGAAGTATTCCACGAATTGCGATAGGAATCAATTGTGTTATTAACACATGGCAGTCGTGGGACTTCATACCAAACAATTTATTGTCTTTTAACGAAACCAATCTCTTAATGTTGGCTGAATATCCCGATGGAACCTTAACACCATATAAGCATTGGCAAAAAGAAGTCTTTTCGGCCTTCGACATAGTATAACAAGCAGGTGGAAGATATATTTGTTTCCCATCATTTTTCTCTTGTGGGTGAAGCTCTTTGCGAATTTCCATATGTTTCATGTCTTTTCGAGCGTTAATTCCATCTTTCGATTTCCCTGGAATGTCTAGAAGTAACCCAATCAAACTGTCACAAACATTTTTCTCAATATGCATAGGATCAATACAATGTCGAACATCCAAAAATTTCCAGAATTCGAAATCCCAAAATATAGATCGCTTTTTCCATCTTTTTGGTGGTCCACGCTTTCTTTTTTTACCAAACTCATTGCCAAAGTTTTCAACTCTAGAAAATACGGTTTCTCCATCCATTGGCGGTCGTAAAGTTTTGAATTTAGTGGAACCGTCAAACAAGGTATCCATACTTCGGTACGGGTGACTCGACCGAAGCGATCTTCGATGCCCCATGAACACCGTTTTCTTACAATATTTCAACCATCTTGACGATGTATCATCTTCACAAATGGGGCACGCCTTTGCCCCTTTCGTACCATATCCTGACAAATTCGCGTATGCTGGAAATTCACTAACAGGGCAAAAAATCATGCCTCGTAATCGAAAAGTCTCGTATTTGTACGCATCGTGCACTTCAACTCCCGAGTTCCATAACTTTTTCAAGTCATCGATTAATGGAGCCAAATACACATCAATGTCGTTTCCGGGTTGCTTGGGACCTTGTATTAACAAAGACATCATGATGTATTTTCGTTTCATGGATAACCAAGGTGGAAGATTATATATGCATAGAAGAACTGGCCAAGCGCTGTGAGAACTGCTCATGTTTCCAAATGGATTAATTCCGTCTGAAGTGAGTCCGAAACGTACATTTCTAATCTCCTTTCCAAATTCTTTATATTTATTGTTGATATTCCTACATTGTGGAGAATCAGCCACATGTCTTATTTTTCCATCTTTTTTACGCTCTTCCTCATACCAACGTAACAATTTTGCATCCCTAGAGTTTGCAAATAATCGTTTTAATCTTGGTATGATGGGGAAATACCACAATACTTTAGCAGGGGGGCCATTTTTTGTGACATCATTATTGTATTCGGTTTTATTTTACGCATATACCTCGATGTACCACAAACAGCGCACTCATGATCGTTTCCGTACCTATCTCTATACAATAAACAATCATTTGGGCATGCATGTATCCTTTCAATTTCAAATCCCATCGGACACACCATTTTTTTAGCTTGATATAATGAAATAGGCAACTCGTTGTCTTCGGGAAGCATATCATGAAACAACACTAAAAGACTTGTAAAACTTTTATCACTCCAACTATTATTTGCTTTTAAGTTCAACAATTTCAATACAGCGGACAATTTGGTAAATTTTGTACATCCATTATATAATGGTTTTTCCGCATCGACAAAAAGTTTTTGGAAATCATCACTATCATTCTCATCAACATCATGCTCCAAATCATGTAACATGTCACGTACATTATCGTGTTCGTTATTAATAGGAAAATCATTATTTTCATCGCTATCATTTTGATTACAGTCAGAAACACCTATGTTCTTATAAACTAATAATTCTCCATGCCATGACCAACAAAGATACCGATCCACGAATCCGTATTGTACTATATGTGCGCTAATTATATTAGGATCAACATGCCAAACGAAATTTGCACATTTTCTACAAGGACAACATATTTTTTCTTTTCCTTTATTCACTCTATCATCCTCGGCAACTTCCATAAATTCAGCTAACCCTTGACAAAAAATCTTCTGAAACCCGCGATATCTCATACATCCGTTTACTACGATCCATCTGAAAATATAAAAAAAAATATATTTCATTAATATGCATGCATGTATGATATGATATGAGTACGTACAAATAGGTGTTTTAGGTGGCCATCCTAACCCACTTTTTGAATACTTTATCTTGTATGTGAATACGTATTAACAGATTGAGTATTTAAAAAAAATCGACAGCATTTCCCCTTAACTCCCCAAGTATGTGTATAAAACGCAAACTTATAGGAGTAAGGAGAAATGTTGTCGATTTTTCTTAAGCACTCAACCTGTTAACACACATTCACATCCTAAACGAGACAAAGTATTCAAAAAGCAGTCCCAATTGGGGACAATCCGAAATTAACCTCTATTAAGTTAATTTCGAACGGGTGTACACCTACGGCATATGAATTGGACCCTATACTATATGAATGTAATGATACAAGTAATTAATATAAATGTTCGTAATTAATAGGTAGAAAGATATAGAAATATACCCCAATGCGTACGTCAAACGATCCAAAATTAGAATTACAAAATATGTCTTCAAACAAGTCTCTGTAATAGAAAACATTAACAAAATTAAGAAAACATACTTTCTAATATATATAAAAATGCAAACAAATATATAAATAGAGCTTCAAAAAGTGTAAAATTAACTTAAATCTTTAAAAGTTTGATTAATAAATATGTTAGCAAATTTACCTATAAATGTAATGATATGTGAACTCTTCAAAATGTTGAAACTCTTCAAAAAACGAAATTAGTAATATGAAGATTATTCAAATTAATCTGCATGGAGGTGGAAATTAATATATAAGCAAAAATTGTATAGAGACCAGTTTTTCTCAAAGGCTCCGGTCTCTAAAGTTTTAAACTTTAGAGACCAGTTTATTTGAGAAAAACACGTCTCTATACAGAAACTGTTATATTATTTTTCGGAAACACGTTTTTAATAATGCGGAGAGTCGTTGTTGTGGGCCACGATCAACATAAAGAGACCAGTTTTTCTCAAAGCAACCGGTCTCTAAAGTTTTAAACTTTAGAGACCTGTTAATTTGTACAAATCTTTTTTTGGTGGTCTCCTTTCTTTTTTTTGTAGTAGTGCTAACTGAAAATATGTACAAATCTTCAAGAACCCCTTGTACGTATGCAAACTGTCTGCATACTCTGTTCGGTACATGAGGTTCGGAAACAGCCCAACAGACAACCCATCCAATGTATGCCCATAACTCCCTGTCTCGAGTGCAATCAGCCGGAAGTTGCCCCAATACAACACTATAAGGACACCATATAAACTGGCCCTCTTTCAAGGTGGTGAAAGCAGCACGGTATGTAACCAACACATGAGCCGGTGTGGCTGTGTGACTAAGGCTACTAAACTGCCGATTCCACCTAATATACAAAATAATAATCGTAAAAATTTAATTGGAATATTCGTAATCTAAATTAATCAAATACTCATAAAAATTTAATTGTAATATTCGTAATCAAAATAATACTTATAATAATAAAAATATAATGCTATAAATATTACCTGCTACCATAGAAGTGTGGGTACGTAATAGGTGACGTGGTATAAGCCGGCCTTGGTAGTGCCGGCTATACCACTTTGCTAAATTCCGGCCGCTGTCGTGCATTTTTGCAAAATCCGAGCACTCGCCTTCCATTTCGGCCAAAAAATCTTAATAAAGAGAAAAAACATCAAATTAAAAGGTCTTTTTACACATGAAATGAAAGCGCCATTTGTAGAAGCTACAAAGGTCAACTCTTAATACCCCATTATATTTGTTTCCTTCTTTGCACGTCTCTCTCTTGTATACTATTTCTTATTCTTCTGTTGCTACTTCTACATTTAACTTCTCCAACTCACACCAAGATTCTATTTATTTTTTTATTACATTTCATTTCTATATATACAACCCTTCCTTTTTATTGGTTTCTTTATATCAAGACTTTCTCTATATCTCTCTCCCTCTCTCTTTTTCTATGGACTCAAATCGTTCATCATATTCCTATACATCCATGAACAACTCTTTGGCTGAAACAGACACTACAACAACCGAAGAGAGCAGTTGGACCGCTTATTTTGAAGATTTCATGGTTACCCAACAGCAAGATCATCAAAATACTCATTCATTTACTCCTCAACACGATCGTTATCATGATCATAAAGTGCAGCAACATCATCGGCCAGAGCTATCCGATGCTGCTTCACATGCTGATTGGAATAATATTAATAACTCGATGAGTGTTTCACCCCCAAAATTCACCAAGAAATTGAATATTTTTAAGAAAACAAGTAAAAGAACAAGAGGTATTCGTTATGACGATTCTTTGGAAGATACTGCTAGCTCTCCTGTTAACAGTCCAAGGGTCAGATAATAACATAATTTACCAGATTATTTCAATTTTTTTGTAGTTTTAATAATTGTTTTGTTGATTTGTGGATGTTATTAACAGGTTGGGAGTCCACATATGGGGTTTAATCATATAAAAGTAGATGAGATCATAGAGAAGTCTTTGGTAATTATTTTCGTACCACATATTACATCTTTTACTAAGAAAACAATCCGTTTCTTGAATCCATTTTTTACTTATCATTATTTTTAGGAAAAAGGAGGTGATTATGAAGGTCAAAAGAGCGAAATGGTGTTCGAAGAAAGTACCAATGGAACCACAGACTTGAAGAAAAGAGGGTTATGCTTAGTTCCTTTATCCATGTTTGTGAACTATATCTAATATCTACCTCTACGACACTACCGCACCCCACCATGCTAAAGAATTGATGTTATAACTGTACAAAGTTGTCAAATAATTTGAAGGAGAATGAAACAGTCCAACTTGAGACATTGCAGTTAGTGTAAAGCCCAGTTGACAATCAAACCATACATTCTTCTGTATCTTGTAATTAAAGTTACAATTTGTAATAACTTTCTTTCAATGAGGCAAAGATTAGCCTCCATATCTTGATTGAATTGAATCTTATGGTAAATTTGTTCACTTTTTTTATGTTTAACGTTTCTCATTATATATGTTGATTACAATTATAAACTGGGTTTCAAAGGGGCAGATAGGAATGGTTATACCTTTTGACAAAGCTATATATACCTCTTAATATAACAAAAAGGCAAAAAGGATACCCCTTGCTGTTTTCTTGCTAATAAAACATTAGTCAACAAACTTATCCTTCTTTAAACTTTGCTTATAAAATGAAATGAAAAAATGTGGAAGGAATGTTTTCCTTCCTAACTAAGAAAATCGAAAGTTTGCGTTGCAATTTACAGTTTCCTCAGTGTATATAACTTATGTTCAAGTTTGAGGTTATTGCCTAAGCAAAATTCTAAAAGATGTAGAGAAGACTACGTAATGTTCAAGTTATATCAGACAAGGTGATACCCAGTATTTTCTTCTCTATTTAATCGACACTTATCCACGCCATAGTAATTTTGAACCACATTGGTAAGTTGTATTTGGTTAATTGATTAAACAATAGACTTCATACAATGACGACACCCCTCAATGTCATATATAAAGATCGGGACCGGTAAATGAATTGTGGTGACTCTGTGCGATAATCAAATAATAAGAGGCCATGTGTATTGGAAAAATCTGTGTCTCTAACTCTTTTAAACAAAAAAATCAACTCTTTCTTTTCTAAAATGGAAGCATCAATAAGCATATCTTTAGATTGTATCTTCTTGAAAACCATAATAACGGATTATAAGATTTCAAACCAAAGGATTGTTGCTAACAAAAACTCAAAATCCACAAAGTTCATTTGTTGCTAGGCACTTAAACACTTAAAATCAAAGTGTTTATACTAAGAGAACTAAACATTTGAGGCACTAAAATAAATGGAGGCCCTATGCGTTCGCACATTTTCAGATCTTCCACTGATAAGGATGTCCACTAACATAAGTTAGATAAATGTGGACTAAGATCCTGATTCCACCTAGTGTGAGTTATTAAAGTGAATGAATTATGTGGAGTCAAAAGGGATAGCGACAAGGAGATAAATATTGTGTTGGAGTGACAACAATAAGAACGTGTGAAGGGCAATTTCCTGTTTACTAACTCGAATCCCTGAAAGAATGGTTTTAAGCTAATAAACATAGTTGATAGCTTTGAGGAACACTCTAGTGCTCATTCATCTACAAAGACGGATTATCGATGTATATTTTGGTAACAACCATAAATCCAAATTTAATTGTTTCTTATTTGGCTTAGGATAAATGATGTGTACGTCCGAAGAGCATCAGTATTCAGTCAAATAAAGATAAAAGCTAGAGGCTGTACGATGTAAGGGTAATTGGTTATACGATGTATGGAGGTCAGATATGGAGTTGATCATTTTGGCTGCGCGCCTATTGGACATAGGTTTTAATAAACTACAATGTAGGGGGTATATCCCAAATTTTGGTTGTAGTTTTCATTTCATTTGACAACTTGGGAAACCCTAGAGAGCTTAAAGGCAGCGGTTTGAACATCCAATACGTTGAAGGAGTCGATTGGAAGTAGTTTTAGGTGTTTGGATATATCTAAATAATTGTATTCATGTCATTTCGATTGTAAATTAAATGATTCTACCATTTCATTGGACCATTTCGGAGGTATAATTAGCTATTCTCTTTCTATTTTCTATAACATTTATGGTTTGTTGTTCGTTAATAATCGATTTTTGTGTGTGTGTGTGTGTGTGTGTGTGTGTGAGAGAGAGAGAGAGAGAGAGAGAGAGAGAGAGAGAGAGAGAGAGAGAGAGTTTTGTTTCGTGGTCGATTTATTCATAAACTCTACTTGCTAGGGTTTCAGTTGTTAACCTAGGTTTTCCATTTAGCAAGATTTGAATAAAGATGAAACCGGGACCATTTGGTTTTTGTTTTCGCTTGTGATTTCATTCTTTTCATTTGCTAAGGTGAGTACATAGTTCTCGAAAAGAATGTAACACAAAATGGAATTTTCAGGAATTGAGTACCGAGTTTAATGTGTGGCTAGTCACACTTCTTGTTTGAACAAATGTCTTTAATTGTTTGACACTTAATTGCGGATTTGATGGTTTGATATGACTATGTTGTCACCCAATAATTGTCTTGATACATAATTGTCTTGATTCTTGGTATCTTGAACATGCTTGCGTGCAAATAATTATGTCATAGTTGGACATTGTAGGTTTAGCCATGATCAATATCACATGCTTTACCATTCGGTTAACATTGTTCATAGTTTTCATTGTTGATATAACCAATTCCGCAAATTATTGTTTGTCCTACTAATACATTAGATGTTGCATGTAGTAGTGGAAATAGTGGTAGAGATCGTCGTGGGGGTGGTGGAGGAGGAAAGTTATTGGGATGTGTTGGTGAAATTAGGGTTTTCCCGAGAATTAGTGATTTCAAACTAGGGTTTTGATTCGCGGGATTTGTGATATAGTTTAGTGAGGTTTAGATGGATCAAATGACTCTCCCTAGCATTTCTTGTGCATAACCTAAGTTTCTAGACCTTGAAGGGGAGCTCCCTATATCTAGTTAGTTGAAACTTATAATGGTTAGTAGAACAGAAAAAGAAATTTCCCCTCTAACAGTTACCTCAAAGTGGTTGGATGTACATGTTGGTATTTGAATAGTTTTAACAAATGTGTGTCCGTAAATGTGTGAGACTACGTGATCGCACACATCGACATTTAGACACGACTACAAGTTTAATTTATTTATTAAATATTAATTGATGGTTAAGTGTAAATATTTATTAAATGAGAGGACTTATTATGTAAATAATAAGGAGATTTCCTTATTCTAGTATGACTTGGAGAACAAGACTTGCTAGGCTATAAAAGAAACTCCAACTCTCACAAATCAATACATACAAATCGATTGTAGGGTTTGAGCCTACAACCGATCGGTTTTCTTAAAACCTAAGGGTGTGTTCGATTTTGCTTTAGCAAACCAAGGGGTTTTCGATATTAGTTAAAGCAATTAAACGTGTACTAGCATACTAGTCTGTTGCTAAAAGAAGGTGTCGCGTACGTAACCGTAGATTAGATCTTATACTTAGATCTACGACTTTCGCTTTCTTCTAATTCAAGGTAATTCTTTATCTGATTTATTATTTACTATGTGATCCTAAATTCCGCTGCCATGTATTGTTTGACAATATGACTCTAGTTGTATACCTTTAGTGGTATCAGCCAAAACATAGTAATTTTATTTTGGATAATCTGTAAACATCAAAACTTGTGGGGGGATCGAGGTATGGGATTAAACGAACTTTAAAACGTAATCTGTAAACGTTTTATAAAAAATAAAAAATAAAAAAACTAAAAATAAAAAAACGTTTTTTTTTGTTTTTGTTTTTTCTTTTGTTTAAACGTTGATTAAGTCTTAAACCTTAAAGGCAAATTTTGATTTTTAATTAATTATGTGCCGTATTTATTTTTTATAAATTATGTTTATTAAGGTACATGCATAACTTTGTAAACATAATTAGATATTATGATATTATAAAAAGTAAATTGCATATATTGACACATATTATTAATTGGTTAATTGTATATGTGTGACACCTTAATAAGAACTATATGCTTAAAAGGTCTATTTGTGGTTTATTTGATATTAAGAATTTTGAATATACAAACCGCCTACGCAATCCATATTTGATTTTTGTGAACGGATGTATGTGGCCCGTTTCCGTTGAAACGGGGGTAGAAGGGTTTGTATATTTAAGATGACCATAGAGACCATTTGCATGTTTAGGATACCCATTTGATGCGTAGAATAATTCTTTAATATATATTGTTAATATTGTTGTCAAATGTTTTTTGAAAGAAACAAAATTAAATTAATATGACTAAAGAATTATTACAACGAGTTATTAATTTATTTTGGCAAAAATTTTATACGTTCTAAAACGCATTGGTTGGGTTTATATACCGTAATTTGGTCCAAGCGACGGAACGCATAAATTTACAAAATATCTTAAAAAACCATCGATTCAATAAGCGTGTGATTAGTAATTCATAACTAGACTGTACATGCTCAGTGTATTATTACCCAACTAGGCTCACCTACATAAAGGACGATGTCTAGGAAAGTTTGCGGAGTATTCTACTCCTAATGAGGTCAGGTTTTAAGAGATGCTTAATCGTCCCCTACCCTCACTTGCTTACCTGGTCGTATCCGTTGTAGAGCTACCGAAAAGGTTTTTAATGATGACCATGTTACGGTTAGTTGTATGAATTAGGTAATCATAGAAACACGTTTAATAACCAGTAAAATAAAATTTTTTTGTTTTTAATTAAATTACGTTACAAAATTGTTGCATGGCAATTGCGTACGTAGATTTGTAACACCCATGGAATTTAAGTCAATTGCTATCCGTATTTCCTAGACAACTTGTACTTGCTCGTCACTCTACGTGAGACGTAGGTGAAGTGAATCCAAGGCGGATTACCACTCATAGTGAGACTATGGTGGACTATATGCGGTCTTTAGTCGGATGACTTATATCGGGTTATGCAGTGAGACTGTAAACGCCGATAGCGCTAAGATGCGACGAAACATGATTAATGTCACGATCACCATTTAGATGCTCGGATCGAATTATGACATTAAGTCCCATTTTCTAGGAGTTGCACCGGTAAATGCAATTACGGATCGTCACTTACCTTTTGAGTATTACTTAGTTCCTAGCAGATCAACTGATGGAACGCTAATATGTCAATTGGATCCTAGACTTAACTAAAAGTAAACCATGGGTTTTACGTTTTATGTTAAGAATTTTACGTCGAAAGTACTAATAAGAACTTTCACTCTGCTTTTGCAGCAATGGCACAAAACGCAACTGATGAGATTTTGAATGAAACCAAAATCGCGTTAAGGCGCAATATTCTTAGTGGGCCGAATTTCAATGATTGGCACCGCTCACTGAGGATTGTCCTAAGAGTTATGGAGCACGAACATATCCTTGAAACACCTTTGGGTGCTGAGCCAGCTGCTGAGGCTTCTCAAGAGGAACGTGACTTGTATAGGGAAACTATAAAGCTCACGTAGAAGTGCAATGTCTTATGTTGAGTTGCATGTCCTCTGAGGTTGCAAAGCAGTTTGACAACAAGCAACCCAATCAAATCATATCTGAGCTACGTGCATCTTATGAGAAACAAGCCTGCCTTGAGCTAAATGACTTGATTCGAGAAGTACATGCATGTCATCATGTGTCAGGAACGCCCGTTGGGACTCACGTTATGAACATGAAAAGCTTGTTTGATCGTTTGACTAGGATGCAATTTGCATATCATAACCAAGTCGCTGTGAGCATTGTTCTCAACTCTCTCTCAGCAGAATTTGAGGAGTTCACACGAGGTTATAATATGCAAATTATGAAAAAAAAGCATCAACGAACTCCACGCTATGTTGGTGGAATTTGAAAAGTCAAAAATGAAGGTGAAAGGCACTCAAGTCTTAATGATTGAGGGTAGCCAAGCTCATAAGAAGAAAAAGCAACCGCTAAAGGATAAGGGGAACATTGCAAAGGGTGGTAAAAATAAACAAGCCGTTGTTTATTCTTCCAAGCCTAAGAAAACTCCTCCAGCTAAGAAGGCAAAGGTCGCACAAGATGATACATGTCATTATTGTGGAGATAAGAGTCACTGGAAGAGGAACTGTCCTAAGTGGCTTGCCGAGGTGCAAAATAACAAAAAGAACGGCACGACCGGATCTACAAACATTTTCACCATTGAATTATATTTTTTCGCTAAATCAAATACTTGGGTCTATGACACTGGTTGTTGAGCTCATATTTGTAACTCTTTGCAGGGGTTTAGAGCGAAAGAGAAACTGAAGTATGGATCCTTGTTCCTGTATGTCGGCAACGGCATACGAGAAGCAGTAAATGCCATTGGAAGCTATGACTTACGATTACCCTCGGGCATAATTCTTGTATTAGGCAATTGTTATTATGCACCTTCTATAGTTAGGGGAATTGTTTAAGTTTCGGTTTTGAAAGATAATGGTTTTTGTAATACATTTACCGATTATGGGATTTCTGTTTTTATGGATAATATTCATTATTTTAATGCTATTGCTATTAATGGAATATTTGAAATTGATTTGCATGATCGTCTTTCATTACCAATTAATAATTCATTGTTTAATTTAAGAGAAAAACTATCTAAGTCTAACTTAGACTCATCCTTTTTATGGCATTGCCGCCTTGCACACATTGGCAAACACCGTATCGAAAGGCTTCAACGTGAAGGGCTTTTGAAATCAAGTGAGGATTCATTTGATAGGTGTGAGTCATGTGTATCGGGCAAAATGGCAAGGAAACCCTTCTCGCATGAGAATCAAAGGGCGACCGACTTACTAGGAATCATACATACTGATGTATGCGGTCCTTTTAAGCATATGTCTAGGAGAGGTGCTTACTACTACGTTACATTTACTGATGATTTCAGCCGTTATGGTTATGTGTATTTGCTTAAACATAAACATGAGGTGTTTGAAATCTTCAAGGTATTTCAAAAAGAAGTAGAAAATCAACTCGGCCAAACCATCAATTTCCTCTTATCGGATCGTGGTGGTGAATATCTCAGTAAAGAGTTTAAGAATCATATACAAGCTTGTGGATTTTTCCAGCAGCTTACTCCTCCCTATACGCCACAACACAATGGTGTATTGGAAAGGAGAAATCGAACATTGTTGGATATGGTTCGATCGATGATGAATCTTACAACCTTGCCATTGTCTTTTTGGGATTATGCCTTAGAGTCTGCAGCACGCATTCTCAATATGGTTCCAACCAAGAAAGTTGATAAGACACCATATGAATTATGGTTTGGTAAAGCGCCAAATTTGTCTTACTTAAAGGTCTGGGGATGTGAGGCTTTCTTTAAGCGCGATTCGCCTGACAAACTCGAACAGAGATCTGTTAAGTGTATCTTTGTAGGATACCGAAAGAAAACGATGGGTTACTACTTCTATTATCCTTCTGAGAAC
Source organism: Senecio squalidus (assembly GCA_910822075.1). Taxonomy (NCBI): domain Eukaryota; kingdom Viridiplantae; phylum Streptophyta; class Magnoliopsida; order Asterales; family Asteraceae; genus Senecio; species Senecio squalidus. The sequence goes on from CAJVGC010000591.1 coordinate 53,372,014, forward strand.
ACTGTGAAAGTGGCTCGATATGCAGAGTTTTTCAAAACAAAGCTTATCGGTCAAGGAAACAGTGGGAGGGTTATAGACCTTGACGAGGTTCAAGAGGAAGATACGTCACTTTCTACTAACACTGGTGATCAACAATCCGGGGGGGGGGGGGGGGGGGGGGATACAGTTGAGCCTCAGGATATGCCTCAATCTAGTCCGACTCAAGTTGTGATTGAGCCACAAGTTCAGTCTCAACAACAAATTGTTGATGCTCCAATTCGTAGGTTCGAAAGGACGATACGTGCACCTTCTAGGTTGAACTTAAACGTTAATCTAGAGGATGGTGACGTATCAGGGGATCTTAATGAACCTCGAAACTTGAAAGTTGCATGATCAGGTCCAGACGCTGAAAAATGGCTTCAAGCTGCGAATTTGGAGATCCAATCCATGTATGACAACGAAGTTTGGGATTTGGTAGATAAACCTCCAAATGCCAAGACTGTCGATTGTAAATGGATCTTTAAGATACAGACTGACATGGATGGGAATATACACGTCTATAAAGCTCGTCTCGTGGCAAAAGGATTTACTCAAGTCTATGGTATAGATTATGAGGAGACTTTTTCCCCAGTGGCAGACATAAGAGCTATTAGAATTCTCTTAGCCATAGCTGCATTCTATGACTACGAGATATGGCAAATGGATGTTAAGACAACTTTCTTGAATGGTTATCTAGACGAAGAGGTCTATATGAACCAACCAGAAGGTTTTATTGATCCATTACGTCCCAACAAAGTATGCGAGCTAAAGAAGTCCATTTATGGACTTAAGAAAGTATCAAGGAGTTGGAATAAAAGATTCGATGAAGAAATCAAGAAATTTGGTTTCGTTCAGAATCTAGATAAGCCAGGTATAGAGGAGAATGCTCTGGAACTGATATGGCTATGGACTGGTTGAATGGGATGTTTAATCCAAGTGAAGGAAGAAAAATTTCAGCATTCAAAGAAGGAAGTGTGAACAAGCCTGTTATTAAATGGTATTTGTATGAAAGAAGTGGCACGTACTCTATAGTAAGAAAACATGGAGCCATGGAATATTATCTGGTAGATAGAAGATATGATTTGGGGTTGAGAACACTTAAGGAGCTAATTAAGGTGAGATTATAAGGCTTAAATACTTCAAGAATGTGTCATGAACTGGTTTAGAGCATAATGATGCAATTGACAGAAGAGATGGATAAAGAAGGAGAAGAAGAGGATGAAAATTTGAAGAAGTAGTGATAATGGTTTGTAATAGCGTAGTAAAACTTGTACTTTCAGTAAGTTATAAAAGTTCAAGTTAGGGGGAGATTGTTGGAACTAAAACTTAGTTAAAATAGTTTAGTTTCAATTAAAATTGCTCACTTAATACTGACAAAGAAGTATGGTCATTACTACGGAAGACAACAAGTTAATACGGAGAAGACAAGTTACTACGGAAAGCTAATTACTACTACTTACTACTGTAATGATCAAGTTAATGGACAAGATACTACGGACAAGAACTTGACATGCACGTTTGTTGATTTAGAACTATAATTAGATTCAAATTGTAATTCCTTTTTAGATAGATGTTGTTTCTTAGTTTATCTAGGTTAGCCTCAAGGTCTATAAATATAGATCCTTGTATTGAAAAAGAAACACGTTGTACTGATAATTCATTAATGCAATTGAGGCTTATAATTCAGCAAACATATTGTACTTAATTGTTCTTAGTTTACAATATTGTTTGTTTAGATCAACTTGTTAATATCAAAGTGTTCATCCGCTGCTGAACTTCTTTGATAGATCAAGATCTTAACGTAGGCAAAATTTAGGTTTATATAAACTTATTCGATCCTGACAATTTTAACTAAGTATCTGTAACAAAAGGATATGAACCGAATTTAGACTCACAAGTGAGTTTTGGAAAAACTTACTCGTACATTTATGGGAGCATTGATATGTTGCTAGACATTAATCAATGTTATCACGTTTGTTTGAAAATTATTCAAAAGTGGGAGCTGTTGGTATTTGAATATAAAAGAAACTCTAACTCTCACAAATCAATACATACAAATCGATTGTAGGGTTTGAGCCTACAACCGATCGGTTTTCTTAAAACCTAAGGGTGTGTTCGATTTTGCTTTAGCAAACCAAGGGGTTTTCGACAATTGTTGTTTAAAGCAATTAAACATGTACTAGCATAGTAGTCTGTTGCTAAAAGAAGGTGTCGTGTACGTAACCGTAGATTAGATCTTATACTTAGATCTACGACTTCCGCTTGCTTCTAATTCAAGGTAATTCTTTATCCGATTTATTATTTACTATGTGATCCTAAATTTCGTTGCCATGTATTGTTTGACAATATGACTCTAGTTGTATACCTTTAGTACATTCCTTCCGGATAAATCTTGACATGCATAATATGTCACAAAATAATATATTTTATAAACAAAAAATGAGCTAAACCGTCATAGTGCTCTATATATAAGTCGGACATTTGTTAGACACCTTTTAACGAATTAAACATAGCAAATATATATAAATGTCGCATGAAGTAAATACCTTTTCATAAACAAACATATTTTCAATTGAAACAATATTAAACATGATAAATGTAAGAAAATTAAGAAAACATTAGTATAGAGTAACTACTTATGTATGATATATATTTGGGTCATTAAATATCGTCTAACATAACACGCAACTAACTAATTCGTAGAAATGTCCATATCAAATACTAAATCAAATCTAATATACATTGCATCATATTACCTTGTATTTAATTCATCTACATACTTAATATATTCTTTTGTAAGCATATTCTTAATTTGATATTATTGGTGTATCTATATAACTTGGCAAGAGGAATATTTCCATAATCTAATTGTTTTTTCATTCAAGTTGCGTGAGTACACATCACTTAATATTCTCAACAGATTTAAGAAGAATGAAGAGCATAATATGTATTAATAACTTATGATATTCGAAAAAGAAATAATTGAACAAATGGCAGGCCAATTAGTTTAAAATTTGAAGGAAAAAGGAGGTACAAGTAGAAGACCCCTCCATGTGCTCAAAACCATAGCAGGTAAAACCTAAGTACTTAAATGATTGTTGAGGACCTTATCTCCCAATAAATTCTCTTGTTGACTCTTCATACAGTTTAACCTATTTTATTACTCACTTGTCTACTTATTAATTGAGGAAATTAATAAAGTAATTTTGTGCAAAGATATATACATACACACATGTTAATATATGCCTCCTGAATAATTTTTCTTTTCTTTTGCTAACCATTGCCTTGAACCATGATTAAATGTTGGGATTAAACCATGATTAAATGTTGGGATTAGAACTTAGATAAAGTAGTTTTAGTTTTATTAATACTGCTTCTAACTACTGATAGTAATGTATGTTCATTAATGCGGGCTGAACAAGAGTTTATACTGAAGATCATTAATGCTGAAGACATACAAGTTACTACGGAAGACAACTTAGTACTGAAGTTGAAGATTACTACTGAAGACTTTCATTACTACGGATTCTCATTACTACTGCTGCTTCAACATAAGTTACTACGGAAGTGTTAATGCTGTAACACTTGCCATGCACGTTTAGTATAGAATTACAGTTGTAGTTAGATTGTATTTCTATAATTAGTAGATGTAGTTTCCTAGTTTATCTAGTCTAGCCTCAAGGTCTATATAATAGATCCTTATATTGATAAAGAAACACGTTGTATTGATTTTCATAATTAATCAATTGAGGCTTATAATTCGGTAAATTATTGTTCATCATTGTTCTTAACTTTAACAATATTATTTGTTAGAATTACTTGTTAATATCAAAGTTTTCATATCCGCTGCTGAACTTCTTTGATAGATCACTATCTAACAATCAAGGGTTATACATACGTATTGGATCCTGACAAGTGGTATCAGAGCACAGGAGTTGCTTTAGATCCTTTGATCAACAAGTTTACAAAGTCTCATACAGAAGAATTCAATTTTCAACATGTCTGACGTTCTTGTCAATAAGGTTCCAGTTCTCAATAGCAACGATTTCGATTTATGGAAGCTACGTATCAAGCAACACATTCTGCTATCGGATTATACAGTTTGGGATGTGATCATCAATGGCAATAAAACAGTTGAAAACCTTGCAGCTGATGGTCAACCCGGTCAAGTTATTCGACCATTAACTGATAATGAAAGAAGAGAAAACAAACCTAGATCAAAGCATTAAGTTTACTTCTTATTGCAATTCCAAACGAGTACCAATCGCAATTAGAAGGATATACAGATGCAAAAACTCTACGGGAAGCCTTAGAGAAAAGGTTCAGTGGAACAAAGAACACTAAGAAGAACAAGAAGGCTATACTCAAGCAGGAGTATGAGAATTTCAAGGCTCTCAAAGAAGAACGAATGACACAAACATTCGATAGGTACAAGAAACTCACATGAGAACTTGCAAGTGCTGGGGTAAGGATGGAAAAAGATGATATTAATCGTAAATTCATCAGAGCTCTTGGTGAAGAATGGGTAATCTACACAGTCTCTTACAGACAGGGAGATGTTTTAGAGGAGATGGAGCTTGATGATCTTTACGACGATCTTCGAGTGTTTGAAGCAGAAGTGGAAGCAAAGAAGCGAAGCAGCAGCAGCAGCAGTACTAACAATTTTAATACTGCCTTGATCACTTCATCTGCTAGAACAGCTCAACACGAAGATGGAGAAGAATTAACCTTTGAAGCATTCATCTCTCAAAGCTCATATCTTACCAATGACGACTTGAAGCAGTTCCATCAAGATGATTGGGATGAGATAGATCTTAAGTGGCAGATGGCCATGCTATCTCTAAGAGCAAGAAGATTTGTTCAACGTACTGGGAGAAGATTCAATCCCAGAACCAATGATCGTGTTACCTTTGACAAGATCAAGGTAATGTGCTATGAATGTGGAGAGCCAGGACACTTTGCCAGGGAGTGCAAGAACAAACAAAAGGGCAACAATTCTAGGAGCACTCAAGAAAATACATCCACAACATTAGTTTCACAGGATGTATTTGGCTATGATTGATCAGATCTGGTAGAAGAAACCACTCAAAACAGGGCTCTAATGGCGATTATCATTGAAGACACATCTGTTTCTACTGAGACAGTTAATACTGCTCACCATGTATGCATTCCTGCTATTGATGATGTTTCTACTGATCAAATTTCTGCTGTTGCTCTTGAATATGTTTTTGAATACGATTGGGATGAAGACACTCCACCAACAACTGAAGGATCCAACCTCATCCAATCACTAATGCCCATAGATTCTACCTCCAAGGAAGCAGCTGAAGTAAATGCTAAACTTTGTTCTAATGAGTGTAAAGAAACAACGTCTAAATATAGAAGTCACAATCAATTACTATGTGATTCTGTTAAGGCCTTAGAAGAACACAGGAGGCAGCTGCTTTAGGTATAGAAAATCTATAAAACCAAATTAAATCTTACAAAATTAACGAGTCTAGTTATGATGAAAAGATTAAATTGGTAGAATAGCAAAGAGATGACCTACTAGTTAAACTTACAAATGCTAGGAAATCAAACGCTTAATGGAGGAAAAAGATAAGGTTGAATTAAATGTAGGGAAATTAGAACATGCTTCTAAATCAGTTAATGACCTAATTAACCAACAAATCCATGGAAAGATCAAATCAGGATTAGGTTATAAGGAAGTAGCTCCACCATTTAATCACAACTATATCCCCCCAACTCTAGAATCCCCTAGAATTCTAATCAACCAGGCTCCTCCAAAAGAATCATTCAAAGTTGATCCAATCAACTATGATGAAGTTCTAATAGAGGATGTTGATGAAGAGAGTGACCAAGAGGTAGAAGAACTAGTGCCTAAACCAGTAGAGGTCAAACAACCACATTCACAAAGTCCAGTGCCAAAAGAACCAATTAAAAAAAAGGATTGTGAATGCAACTGTTGTACATATACTGGTGGTAAAAGAGAGAAGATTAAAACTTGGGTTCACATAGGAACAAGAGGAAATCAACGTAACAAAAATCAGTTGAAAAGTCAAAAAGGTCAAATTCCTAAGAAACAAGTTCAATCATGCTGTATTTGTGGCAAGTCTAACCATTATGCCAAAATCTGTTATTACAACCCTGAAAACCAAAAGAAATTGGCACAAAAACAGTACAGGGGGTTGGGGTACACAGGCAAGGTTGACCATAAAGTTAAGCAAAACAAACCATCACTTGTAAAAAAACCTGCTTTGAACAGTACTAATGGAGTTTCTGCTGTAAAGAAGAAATCTGTTAATACTGCCTTAAGTTGTCGCAGCATTAACAAAAAGAATTTCAACAACAATAGAAACAAGAATACTACTGCTAAACAATCTTTTGTTAATACTGCAAGTAATAATACTGTTAAGAATAATTGTGTTAATACTGCCCGTGTTAATACTGCTAAACGAAACAGTTTTAATATTGCAGGTGTTAATACTGCAAAAAGTAACTATGTTACTGCTACAAGTGTTAATACTGCACATCAAAACACTGTTAAAACAGTACCTGTTCCTACTGTTAAAACAAAGAATGTTAATACTGCTAAGGTTCAAAAAGCTAAAGTATTTAAACAAGTATGGCAACCTAAAGTCAAAGTAACTCAACCACCTAGTCCACCTGATTTCTCAAAGTTAGTCCAGAGGAAGGTGAGTTACTTTGATGAGATGGTCAAACCCAAGTCAACTTTGGCTTGGGTCCCCACCAAAAACTAACTTTCTTGTTTATGTGCTTGTTCAGCCAACAAAAGATTTTGAGAGCAATTGGCATGTAGATAGTGGCTGTTCCAAGCACATGACAGGCAACATTGCTTGCCTTCAGGACTTTGAAAAGTTTAATGGAGGATATGTTGCCTTTGGAGGTAATCCAAAAGGAGGGAAGATTTTTGGAAAGGGAACTGTTAGCAATAGGATAATCAGCTTCAAGGATGTCTTCTATGTGCAACAGTTACAATATAACTTGTTGAGTGTCTCTCAAGTCTGTGATGAGAAGCACACAACAATCTTCACTGCATCGAATGCATCATTATGAAGCCTGGATATGTCATTGATGAGAGCATGATCTTGCTCAGAACTCCAAGAAAAGACAATGTCTATTGTTTTGACATGTCCAACGTAAAACCCACTGCAGCTGAAGTATGCTTTGTCTCCAAAGCTACACTAGATGAATCAACTCTATGGCACATGAGGATGTGCCATATGAATCTTAAAAATATTAATGAGTTGGTAAAATCTAATCTGGTGAGAGGACTGCCCAACAAGCAATTCTCTTTGGATGATAATTGTGTTGCCTGTTTAAAAGGAAAGCAACACACGACTTCTCACAAGTCCAACGAAGTCAACACCATTGATACTCCTCTCCATTTGCTCCATATGGACTTATTTGGTCCAACAAATGTGAAAAGTATTGCCAAGAAGTCAACTTCTCATCTCATTCATCACAAGAGTGGAACGCCATATTAATCTGAAGGTGAAGAAGATTAGGTGTGACAATGGAACATAATTCAAAAACCAAGTGATTAATGAATTCTGTGAGAAGAAGGGAATAGAGAGACAGTTCAGTGCTGCAAGAACTCCTCACCATAATGGAGTTGCTGAGAGACGAAACAAAACTCTAATTGAAGTTGCTAGAAGTATGTTGGCTGACTCTAACTTGCCTATATTCTTCTGGGCAAAAGCAGTTAATAATGCCTGTTATGTACAGAACAGAGTTCTCCTAGTCAAGTCTCAAAACAAGACTCCCTATGAGCTCCTACACAAGAAGCAGCCATTGATAAGCTTCTTAAGAGCTTTTGGATGTCCTTGTACTATTCTCAACACAAAGGAATATCTTGGAAAGTTTGAGAACAAAGCGGATATAGGATACTTTGTGGGCTACTCTTCACAAAGCAAAGCCTATAGGATCTACAATCAAAAGTCACAGATTATTGAAGAAAACTCGAATGTTACTTTCAATGAAAACACTCCCAACACAAAGGGTCAAGGGCCAAAACTGCCTTTTTGACTTGGATGCTTTAACTAAGTCCTTCAATTTTGACTTTCAATCATCCGCATCAGTTCCTACTGATCCAGTTCCTACTACCTCAACAACCACTGTTCCTACTGCTTCAGTTAATACTGATTCAGTTTCTACTGCCATTCCTCCAGTCACTGGTACTGACAGATTGGATGTCATGGAGTACATCTATCTCCCAATCTCAACTGATGACCCACTCAATCTGTATGATACCATTGACAAGGTAGTGGAAGAAGAGGCAAAGCAACAAGACACTCCTCAAGAACAACCTCAACAAGATGAAGATGTTCCAGCTCCAACAACTGACGAAGAAGAAGAACATAGTCTTAATGACATTCCAGCATTGGAGAGGAAAATGAGGAAGGAGTTAACATTCCTACTGCTGAGGAAGTTGAAGATAGTGAGGCAGAAGTGACCACTCCAAAGAATACTACTTCAACTTCAAGTCCTTACCATGGATCCAATACATTCCATGGATATGCTATACCTGAAATAAATGATACCAATTTGGGTGTGGACTTAAGAGTGGAGAAGATTCCTTCTTCCAGAATTTCAAAGAACCACCCTGCCTCTCAAATTATTGGTAATTTTGATATCTCAATGGAGACAAGAAGCTCCACCAAGCCTACAAAGGATCCACTGAAGGACATTAACACAGGCTTATTTGCCTGTTTCCTTTCCCAAATGGAACCCAAGAAGCTCCAAGAAGCTTTGCTAGACCCACACTGGATAGAGGCCTGTCAAGCTGAACTACTTAAATTCAAAATTCAAGGTATTTGGGATTTGGTTCCATTACCAAGGGGGAAGAAAGTGATAGGCACACGATGGATCTTCGAAAACAAGAAGGATGAGAGGGGAATTGTCATCAAAAACAAAGCAAGACTTGTATCTCAAGACTACACACAAGAAGATGGGATAGACTATGAAGAAGTTTTTGCTCCAGTAGCAAGAATTGAAGCCATAAGACTCTTTCTTGCTTTTGCCTCCTTCATGGGTTTTAAATTCTTTCAAATGGATGTGAAGAGTGCACTCCTTTATGGAGTTATTGAGGAGGAAGTATATGTAAAACAACCACCAGGCTTTGAGGACCCTCAAAACCCTCACTTGGTTTACAAACTGGACAAAGCTCTTTATGGGCTTCATCAAGAACCAAGGGCCTGGTATGATACTCTTTCTGATTACCTTCTAAAGAATAACTTCCAAAGAGGCACAATTGACAAGACTCTCTTCTTCAAAAAGACTCATTCAGACATCCTTCTTGTTCAAATATATGTGGATGACATCATCTTTGGCTCCACCAAAAATGCTTTGTGCAAGGAATTTGAACAGCTGATGCACACAAAGTTTCAAATGAGTTCAATGGGGGAACTCACATTCTTTCTAGGCCTCCAAGTCAAGCAGAATACTGATGGCCTCTTCATCAGCCAATCAAAATATGTCAAGGATATTCTCACCAAGTTTGGATTTCTTGAAGCAAAGGTGGCTAGCACACCCGTAGAAACTCACAAACAACTTAGTGCTGATCTTGAGGGGGAGGATGTAGACATACATAACTACAGGTCAATGATAGTTCCACTTATGTACCTCACAGCTTCAAGACCAGACATCATGTTTGGAGTTTGTGTATGTGCAAGATATCAAACCAGACCAAAGATGTCACATCTTATAGCAATCAAGAGAATATTCCACTAATTGAAGGGCAAGCCTACCTTAGGCCTTTGGTATCCTAAAGATTCACCCTTTGATTTAATTGCTTATACTGACAGTGATTATGGTGGTGAAAATTTAGACAGGAAATCAACAACAGGAGGATGCCAATTCATAGGCTCAAGGCTGGTATCTTGGCAGTGCAAGAAGCAAACAACGGTGTCTACTTATTCAACAGAGGCTGAATACATTGATGCAGCAAGCTGCTGTGCTCAAGTGTTGTGGATTCAAAATCAAATGATGGATTATGGATACTCATTCATGAATACTCCCATCTTCATAGAAAACCAGAGCACCATCAGCATAATCAACAACCCTGTGTAGCACTCCAAGACAAAGCACATAGAGATACGTTATCACTTCATAAGAGATTGTAACGAAAAAAAGTTGACACATGTTGAAAAAATCCATACTGATAATCAGCTTGCTGACCTTCTCACAAAAGCTTTTGATGTGGGAAGATTTACATTTTTGATCACCAGTATTGGCTTGATCAATATCGATTAACTTATCTAAATTTATCTCTTTAATTATCTCATGTAAAGTCCCTTCGAGAAACGCAGTAGTACCCTTAACATAATTCAAGAGCCTTACTTTTTAGTATTGCTCTATGTTACTACTGCAAAATTAACAGTAGAAATAGATTTTGACTAAAGTTTTATTAGTACTGCACAATTTTCATTACTACGGGAAGGTTTAACTACTACTGCCCATAGTTTTGTTAATACTGCAAGAATAGTTAATACTGTTAGTAATTCATTAATACGGACTGCTGGTTAATACTGGAGAGTGATATCTATTACTACTGCCAGACCAGTTAATAATGCCGTCATTATTACTGTCATTAACTTAATTACTACGGTCATTATCTGTTAATACTGCAACGATTAGTACTGCAAAGTTTTCTTAATTAATAAGATTACTCTGTTAATACTGCGTTGAAAAGTCAAACCCCAACTTGTAACTAACTTTTAACACTTGGCGATATGTGATTGGACCTCAATTTTAAATCTTCGGCGCGGGTTCAGAATTTCTTGACACGTGGCAATACACTATTGCACCGTTACTTTTAATCATAAACCACGTCTAATCCAACTCGCCAAGTTGTTATAATCTTTTCAGTATAAATAGGGTTCTAATTAATCTTTAAATTAATTACCTTTCTTCTCAAGAACCCTAACTAAGAAAAAGTTACCGTTGCAATTAAAAACCAAAGTTTATCTTCACTGTTTGATTAAATTCTTTCTGCTCACTAACAATGGCTGATTTACAGTTCTACAAAACCCATAACATGGTGGCATGCTTCATAAAGAACAAGTAAAACGAGGATTTCTATCCTATTATCGATTTCTTGAAGCGATCACACATTAAATTCTCTCTCACTGTTAGCCCAGAGTTACATGAAGACCACATTAGAGGATCCTGGACTACTGCAAGTGTAACTTCTATGGTAGAAGTACCTGTAATCAAAGCCACAGTGGATGGCAAAGAAATCAATGTTTCAGAGGCAACCATCCGCACTCATCTTCAACTACAAGATGAAGCAGGTATAACAGAACTACCAAGTGAAACGATTTTTGAAAACTTTAGGTTAATGGGGTATGAGGGGGACCTAAAAACCTCAACGTTTTTAAAAGCTAAATTTTCCCCACGGTGGAAGTACTTGTTGCATATTTTGCAACAATGTCTTTCACAGAAAAGAACGGGTTGGAATGAGGGTAGTTCATCTTTGGCAACTGCCATGGTTTGTTTGGCTACAAACCAAACATACAATTTTTCAAACCTAATTTTTGATGGAATGCTATGGAACTTGGAAAATCCCAAATAAATTTTTTTAATGTATCCAAGATTCCTAAAGCACATCTTTAACTGTGAACTTAGAGATCTCAATAGATCTCAAAACTTTTTCTCAGCCCATTCTCATACAAAGAAAGTTTTTGCAAACATGAGAAGGGTCAATAAAGGTTTTTCAGGAAATGTGACACCATTGTACTCTACAATGATGGTGGGCACAAGTTCTACAACAAATGAGAGACAAGTGACTTCACCTCTATCTCAACCTACATCTACACCTGTTACTACGGTTAGTACCTCTGTAGTTTCTACTGCAAGTACTGAAGTTATAATCCCAGAGGTTACAACTGCAGTTAATACTGCAAGTGTACCTCCAGTTAATACTGAGAGTTCTACTCCAGTTAATACCGAGACAGTCACCACTTTTGTGACTACACCATCTACTTCTACACCTCACTCACCACCACTTGTTGCAACATTTTCAAGAAAGGCTAAGAGGGTTCCTCAGTCTCTTAGGCCTCCAACTTCCCCACTATCCATTTTCAAAAATAGGGAAAACATTGAGCAAACCCCCAAGCTCACCGAGGTGGTACATAAGGAGGGGGTGACCATTTGGAAAGGGCTAATACTACTGGAGTCATTACTTCTCATAGTGATGCCCAGGACAGAATTACCATCACTAAGACCTAATCCAAGGCAACACTATCCTTGGATGCTGCTTTTTGTGGCATCTTTGGTAAGTGGTCATCCTCACTCCTTTCCTGTTGAGTACCAACAGGTGGTGGATCATAGGATGTAGAGGTACCCCCCTGCCCTGCAGATACATGTACAAAAATGTCATTGTTAGAGTGGACAAACAAGGGGAGGACCTTGCCACTTTAACTAAATTGGTGCACCAGCTGATAGCTCAACAAGCTTTACTTTCAGCCCAACTGTTGCATAAGAAATCACCTACCAGGAGTATTGGTACCTCACATAAATCCTCAAGCCCATCTTCTTCAGATGACACTCCTCCAGCTGACAAAATGGGGGAGAAAGCAGTTGAAAATATTTTATCATCTGAAGAGAGTGTTGAACTTAAGGGGGAGGAAAGAAAGAGTGATGATATTGTGATTACTCCCACATCATCACATGAAGAAGAAGCAAAAGGTGAGAGGATGATAATAGATGAAGATGTGGAAAAGGAGCAAGGAATTGAGGGGGGGGGGGGGGGGGGGGCAAGAGCAAGAGATGGAGATTGATACTAAAGAAGAGTTACTTACTACTGCACAAATAGATGAACTAATTTCTGCTGGAGAGTTTGTTTCTACTGCCTCTCCTCTAATTACTGCTGAAGAAATAGTTTCTACTACTCCTCACACACAAGCCGTTTCTACTGAAGAAATTACTACTGAAGGAACTAATACTGAAGGAGTTAATACTGAAGATCCAGTTTCTACTGTCAGCTCAATTACTACTGATCTTCATGTTTCTACTGAAACACCTCCAACAGTATCTATTCCTCCATTAACTGAATCAATTCAAAGTAGTGAAGCTCCAAAGGCAATATTTTCTGAAGCAACAACAGTCACAACAATTACTACTGCTACAATCTCAACTGTTGATGAAGAAGCTGCTGCTACTGAACTCTTGAAGCTTGAGATGGCTAGAATTCTTGAAGAAAGAAATATTCAACAAGCCTCTCTTCCAAAAGCAAAATCATTGAAGATACCTGCAGTTCCTGACAAGACCAAATTGGTAGAAGGAATTAACTTTGTAGAAGATCCTTCAAGGCCAGCAGGTATAAGACCAATAATCCCTCCTCATAGATCATATATTCCCAAACCACTTGCAGAGATTGATGCAACTGAGAAGGCTAAGGGAAAGAAAGTAGCTGTTGATCTTAGTGAGAATGAGAAGGAGAAGAAAAAGAAGGAGAAGGAAGAAAAGCTAGCTGACTTTGCAGCCTTTCAATTTGCAACTGAAGACTTGGATGTAGGAGATGATCCAGCAACAATCATTGACATCCTCACCAAGCTTCAAATTCAAGAAATGGAAAAGATACAGAAATTGAGAGAAGAAGAGCTTTCATTGAAAGCTAAGCTTGAGAAGGAGATGGCCGAGCTAGACAAAGAAGATAGAGAGAAGAAAAAGAAAGTTCAAACAAATAAATCTACTCAAGACAAGCTAACTAAAGAAAGACAGAAGTTCATCTCATACCTAAAGACAAAGGGCTACAATGGTAAATCATTGGGTCCAATGAAGATGGGGAACTTGCTTGACTTGCTAGAGAAGGAAAGAAAAAGAGACGCTCAAAGAAGGATTCAACTCAATAAACAAGAAAATCAAAAGCAGTATGAGTTGGAGAGATCCTTGAAGAGAGCTCATGAAACTGGAAGACTTATGTTTGATCTGAAGAGGAAGAAATCAGTGTCTACAAGAGTTGTTCAAAAGAAACAAAGAGTAGAAGACATTCCTACTTCATCTGCTCCTCAAGGAAGTCCTATTGTACCAACAGTTTCAGTCAAGAAAGAACCAGTCAACATTGAAGTAAGAGATGATGATATAGAAATATCACAAGATGACTGTTCTACTTTGATTGTTCACGAAGAGGGACTAAGGATAGCAACATTAGCTGTTGAGCTTCCTGAGATCATAGACTGGGAGTTTACTGGTGGGCCAATGAAGACAGAATATGTGGTAACCAGAAAAGATAAGTCCAAGACCATTGTTCCAGCTTTTCACATGATGGTAAGAGACTTCTCAAGATCAGATCTGGAACGTATCTATGACATTGGGAAGACAAAGTATTCAAACTTTAGAGGTAAAGTCTTAGGTATAGATATGCCCATGGATTGGTTAAATGGCATGTTTGATCCAGATACAGAGAAGATCAGTCCTGCCTTCAAGAAAGGAGGTCCAACAAACCCAATTATCAAATGATACATTTATGAAAGGAGTGATACTTACTCTATAGTTAGAACTCATGGTGCAACGGAGTTCTATCTAGTAGATAAGAAGTATCCACATGGGTTGAGAACTTTGAAAGAGCTAATCAAGGTGAGATTGTATGGACTTATGGCTTCCAGAATGGCTCATGAGTTGGTCTGGAGTATCATGATGCAGTTGAATGAAGAAATTGCAAAGGAAGCAGCTGAGAAGAAGAAAAGTTTAGATAAATGATTACGTTTTGTAATGAAAGTAATTAAAAGTGATGTATGAAAACTTGTACTTTTGATAGTTATAAAAGTTCAAGATTAGGGGGAGATTGTTTGGATCAGAACTTAGATAAAATAGTTTTAGTTTCATAAATACTGCTTCTAACTACTGATAGTAATGTATGTTCATTAATGCGGGCTGAACAAGAGTTAATGTTGAAGATCATTAAAGTTGAAGACATACAAGTTACTACGGAAGACAAGCTAATACTGAAGTTGAAGATTACTACTGAAGACTTTCATTACTACGGATTCTCATTACTATTGCTGCTTCAACATAAGTTACTGCGGAAGTGTTAATGATGTAACACTTGCCATGCACGTTTAGTATAGAATTACAATTGTAGTTAGATTGTATTTCTATAATTATTAGATGTAGTTTCCTAGTTTATCTAGTCTACCCTCAAGGTCTATATAATAGATCGTTTTATTGATAAAGAAATACGTTGTATTGATTTTCATAATTAATCAATTGAGGCTTATAATTCGGCAAATTATTGTTCATCATTGTTCTTAACTTTAACAATATTATTTGTTAGAATTACTAGTTAATATCAAAGTGTTCATATCCACTGCTGAACTTCTTTGATAGATCACGATCTAACAATCAAGGTTTATACATACGTATTTGATCCTGACATTAAAGTTATTATATATCTATAATATAAAATAGTTATTAGGTATTATTAACTTTTAAAATAATGAAAGATATCATCTTATCACCCATTTTCTTTTAATCAGATAGTATAAATTTAAAACAAGATCACTTTTATATTTAAGTTTTTAAATTTAACAGTATCACAAACCTTTAAATGTAGTCGGAACAAATTACATCCTTACCGTTGGTATTTGAATGATTTTAACATATATATGTCCGTAAATATGTGAACATTTGAGAGCGCACACATCGACATTAAGATATTGCTTATTTGCCTTTAAGTTATTAATTATTAGTTAAGTGTTAAAAGTTATTAATTAAATAACTAGAGGGATTGTTTTTGTAGGTTAATGGTTAACTTGGAGATTAAATTTTGCCTATCTATAAATTAACCTTTATAAATTAGGTTAAAACGATCCTACATCAAAAATCTCTCCCTCTTCCTCTTGGTTTCGGCCGAACAACCCAAAGAAAAGGATTTTCGGTTTCGTTGATTCAAGCAAATGAAACGAAGTCAAGATCGTTGACTAGATCGGGGCAAGTACTAGCATACAAGCATATCGATAAAGACAGTGTCGTGGACGTAACCAAATATAGATCTTACACTTAGATTTACTACTTTCATACAAATAATTCAAGGCTTAAAATAACTTAATCTGATTTAGTCATTCCTATGTGATCCTGTTCTTCGGTGCCATGTATTGTTTTACAATATGACTCGTGTTGTATATCTATAATGGTATCAGACCAAAAATAGGTTAATTTTATTTTGGATTAAAAAAACCATCAAAAATTGTGTGTGTGTGTGTGTGGGGGTGGGGGTGGGGGGGGGGGGGGGGGGGGGGGGGATCAAGGGTTGGTTTAAAATTTTTTGTTCTTTTTTGTTAATGACAAACCACGAAACAAAAAAAAAATAACCGGAATTATTTTTTTTTTCGGTAATTTTTTTTTAATTTTTAATTTTCGGTTATACATAAATAAATAAATGGAAACAAAAGGTTTGGTTAAATTGTTAAAACTAATTGGTTAAAAGTTAAAAGATAATTAGTTTAAACCTTTATGTTTACAAAATTAAGGAGTTAATTTGAAATCAATCTACCTTCCAATATTTGATGTTTATAAGTGTTACCTTTTGTCATGTTTACTTTTTATGCAAATTATGTTTATAAAGTTACATGCATAACGTTGTGGACATAATTAGATATATTGATATTGTTAAAAAGTAAATTGAATTATTGACATATTATTAATTGTTGTGAGTGGTTTATTTGATATACGAATTGTTCACATATTGATAGCTTACGCAATCCAAGCTTGTTATTTGGACGGATGTATGTGGTCCGTTTCCTTTTAAACGAGAATTAATCAAAATGTGAACAGTTACATAGAGACTTTTTTCTTTAGGGCTCACCCGATTTGTTGCGTTGATTAATTCTTTATTCCATGTTATTATTTTTATCAAATGGTTTTTGAAAGAAATAAATTTTAATGTGACTAAAGAATTATGTAACGAATTTGTTTTGATTTATTTTGACTCTTTATACGTTCCGAAACGCATTGGGTTGGGTTATACCGTAATTTGCTCCCACGACGGAACGTGTTAAATTACAAAATACATTAAAAAAAAAACCAAAACTTTAAAAAAACGTGTGATTGGTAATTCATAATTAAGTGCACATCCTTAGTGTATAATTCCCGACTAGGCTCACCTACATAAAGGACTATGTATAGGAAAGTTTTGCGAATGTATTCTACTCCTAATGAGGTCAGATTTTAAGAGATGATTTTTCATCCTCTACCCTCACAAGCTTTCCTGGTCGTACCTTTTGTAGAGCTACCAAAAGGGTTTTATGATGACGATGGTATGTTTGATTATTATATACACTTGGTGTATAAGAATTAGGCAATCATAGAAACACGTTTAAAACTAGTAATAAAAACGTTTTTTTTTTTTTTTTTTTTTTTTTTAAACACTCAAATTATGTGATGAAGTTGTGTGCATGCCTCTTCGTACATAGATTTTGTTACCCATGGAATTAAGTCATATTGCTATCCACATTGCTTAGACAACTTGCACTTACTCATTATTCTACGTGAGACGTCGGTGAAGGGTATCCAAGGTGGATTACCACTCATCGTGAGACGGTGGTGGATAGGGGTGTTGATTAGGTCGGGTTAGCGGGTTTCGGGTTATTTGGGTTTTGATTTTTGAGAAAAATACCCATACCCATACCCGAATAACAATATGGGTTAAACGGGTTTGGGTTATCCGGATTTGACCATTTTAACCCATTTTACCCGATTAACAACAAATATAGTTTACAACTAATTGGATTTTAACTAAGATAGTATACTTAGTTATAATTTTCATATTAATGAAATAGAACAAACTCACAACGTATGAAATATGTTCAACTTATCGTCGATTTTGTCATTTTATAACCATTTCATCTTACACAAACAAAAAACGAAAAAAATATTTATCTTTAAATAACTTTTTGTAAGCTTTTTATATTTTATGAAAATAAAAACAAACTAATAAGAGGCAACTAACAATAATTTCATTAAGCATAACTAATAAAATTGGACATAAGCTATTAATACATGTGTAAGAGTTAACTTAATCGGGTTATATGGGTTATGCGGGTTACCCAAATGAAAATAAATAGACCCGTACCCATACCCATATAAGCTTTGGGTTATTCGGGTTTTACCCATTTAACCCGTTTAACCCATTTAACATGACCCATTTAACCCGAACTCATTTTGGGTCGGGTAGGTTATTCGGGTTCGAGTAAAAACGACACCCCTAGTGGTAGACTATCCGTAGTCTTCAGTTGGACGACTTAAATCGGGTTATGCAGTGAGAGTGTAAACGCCGATGACAGTAAGATGCGACGAAACCTGATTAATTCACGATCATCATTTTGATGCTTGATCGGGCCATGACATTAAGTCCCATAATCCAGGAATTTCATTGGTAAATGCAATTATTGAACGTCACTTACCTTTTGAGTATCATTTAGTTACTAGCTAATCAACTGATGGAACGGTGATATGTCATTTGGATCCTAGAATTAACGAAAAGTAAACCATGGGTTTTACATCTCTGTTAAAAAGTTTATCTCGAAAGTACTAATGAGAACTTTCATTCTGTTTTGTTGAAATGACACGAAAATCCACTACTGATGAGATTTTGCGTGAAACCAAAACAACTTTAAGAAGCAATAAGCTTTCTGGACCAAACTTTAACGATTGGTATCGATCACTGAGGATTTTCATAAGATTGATGGAAAGACTTGATATCGTTACTACACTTATGACCGCTGAGCCAAATGTCAACTCAAGCAGAGCGTGATCATTATAAGGCAACTTATAAGATTCACGATGAAGTTGTTTGTCTCATGCTCAGTAATATGGCTCCCGAGTTATGTAAGCAATTCGAGAGCAAATGGCCTGATTAGATGATTACTGAGCTGCATGCATTGTATGAGAAACAAGCCGGCCTAGAGCTAAATGACTTGATTCGAGATGTACATGCATGTAAACATGTTTCTGGAACACCAGTGGGGACTCACGTTCTATTCATGAAAAGCTTGTTTGATCGCTTGGATAGAATGCAATACTCATATCATAAACATGTGGTTGTAAGCATTGTCCTCAATTCCCTTTCACCGGAGTTTGAGGAGTTTACACGCAACTATAACATGCACAGTATGAAAAAGAACATTAACGAACTCCATGCTATGTTGGTGGAATTCGAAAAAAGAATTTCTAAGAATAAGGTGAATGAAAACCAAATCCTTGCGATTAGTGGTGGTCAGGCCCAGAAAAAGAAGAAAAAGCAACCGCTACAAGCTAAGGGCAGAGCTGCAAAGACTAGTGAAAATAAGCAAACTGTTGTTTATTCTTCCAAGCCTAAAAAAACCCATCCAGCTAAAAAGGCACAGGTCGGTATAGATGATGGGTGTCACCATTGTGGTCAGATAAGACATTGGAAGAGGAATTGTCCTAAGTATGTATCCGAGGTGCAAAATAAGAAAAACGACACAGTCGACTCTTCAGGTATTTTAACTATCTGATTGTTTTCTTTCTCTAAAATAAATACTTGGGTATATGACACTGGTTGTGGTACTCATATTTGTAACTCCTTGCAGGGGTTTAGAGGAAAAAAGAAGTCGAAGAATGGATCCTTGTATGTGTACGTCGGCAACGACATACGTGTAGCAGTGGAAGCCATCGGAAGTTATGACTTACAATTACCTTCAGACATACTTCTTGTATTAGACAATTGTCATTATGTTCCTTTGTTGGTGCAAATTGTGTGACGGTTGTTCTAGATTAATTAAGTCTGTATTTATAGTTTATTTGAGTCTGTGATGACCCACAAACATTGTATTGTTAGTGGGCTATATAGTCTATTATGGGTGTTAATGGACATTGCATTGTTCATAAGACCATTAGTGGCCCAAGCCCAATAACATGTTTTCCTATATAAAGGACAACATGTTTAGGTTTAGGGTTAATGATTCAGACGTTTTTAGAGAGAATTCTTGGAATACTGCATTGTGTAATTGAGTGATTCAATCAATAAAGTATTCAGAGTTTGGTTATTGTGTTATTGTTATTTGTCGATTACACTTGTTTATACAATTGATTACGAGTTTCCACCTTGTAATCAATTGGATTAATCCTGTAGATCAGACCACGGGGACCTACAATTGGTATCAGAGCAAACGCTTTGTTTGCTCTCTATCGAGAATCGGTTCAGGATTAATTCAAGTTTAATCGACTTAACAATCTGGATTCAAGGGTTTGATTAGATTAGGGTTCTTAAGTTTTTAGCGGCTGTATTATAAAATTAGGGTTTCTTGATTTTTTTACGGTTGTGTTACTGAAGAATTTAAGGTTGGCGCCTGTGTTCGTGAACAAATTAGGGTTTCCTCAAGTTCGGCGAGAATTTCGGATTCAAGTTCGGCGAGAATTTCAGGCTACAAGTTCGTTGACCAAAGTTCAAGTTTGTTGACCAATTTCGTGGATTCAAAGTTGAACAAGTTCGTTGACCAAGAAACTTCAAGTTCGTTGTCCAAGAAACTTCAAGTTTGTTGGCTAAGTTCGTTGACCAAGTTCGTGGGTCAAGTTCGTTGGTCAAGTTCGTGGGTCAAGTTCGTGGTTCAAGTTCGTTTTACAAGTTCGAGGACTTGAAAAATAACAAGTTTTTGGATTCAAGATCGTGTTACAAGTTCGTGAACTTGAGAAATCAAAATTTTTGTTTTGGGCTTTACTTGTTTAATAATTTGGGCTTCATATTTCTGCAAATTGGGCCAAGACTTCATTTTTCTAATTGGGCCACAGATAAAAATTGGGGATCGACACAGATAAACACAGAAAAAAGGGCGGTGAAGTTGGCATGTTCGTGACGAAATCAATTTGATGTTCGCGGCGTTTTCTTTAATCATGTTCGTGATAAACAAGTTCGGCATTTGTTTGATTTATATGTTCGTCGTCAAGTTTGTGGTATATCTTCGCCGTCAAAATCAAAATCAACACGATTTCAAGTTCGCTCGATTAATCAAGTTCGTGGAAATTGTTTGGCTGTGGGTTTATAGTTATTGACTGTTTGATGTTCGTCTGATTAATTCTCATGTTCGTGGTGGTTATGTTCGTTTGAAATTTTTGTTTCAAGTTCGTGAGGTTAAAAATCATGTTTTTAAGTTCGTGAATTGATTTTGAATTTTAATAAACAAGTTCGTGGAAAAACACAAGTTTGTTTAATCGAATTTCTGGTTCAAGTTCGTGACTTAAAGTTGGGTTTTGCTTTGGCCAAGTTCGTGAAACCGTGGTTTGAATTTCATGTTCGTGGCCCAGTTTTGATAAACAAGTTCATGAAGCCGTGGTTTGAATTTCATGTTCGTGAATCTAATTTCAAGTTCATGAAAATTTCATGTTATGTTCGTTGTTGTGAAAAGCAGATTGTGAAGAAAGTGGACTCCTTAATTGAACTTTACTTGGGCCTGTAACTGAACTGAATTGGGCCTGCATTTGATTTGGACCTTGGGCCTTTGACTTTCTTATTGGACTTAACTAATTTGGGTTTAATTGATTTGGACTTAATTAATTTAGACTTAGTTAATTCGGGCTTAATTAATTTGGCAAATAGTATTACATTTTATTTCGAGGACTTATTAAAGAAATGGAATCTTTAAAATCAGAAAGTCCACCTAAACTACATAACGCATCTCTTTAGTACGAATGGATAGACAAATTTGGATCTTACTGTAGATTCAATGACGTTCAGATGTGGTTATGTATTCAAACTGAATATGTTCATCCAACAGTGACTGTAAATGGTATAGTGCAACAGTCTATTGTCAACATTATGTCAGCTGAATGCAGAAAAGTGTTTGATGTTGAGAACAAAGTTTGGGCTAGTCTGAAAATGTCTCTTCCTAATGAACTGCCACATCTTACTAGGACACACAAGTCAGCAAATTCCCTATGGAGAGCAATTGAGAAAAGGTGCGCTAGTTCAGGTAAACAACAAAAAGCCAAAGGAAATATGTTGAAACGACAGTTTTTTATCTTCAAACAAACTGCGAATGAATCTTTAGAAGATACGATAAACAGATAATATCATGTATGTCACACCCCGCTAAAGCGGAAACACGGAATGTGAAGAGCAAAGAATCATTTCACGGATCACAATAAAGTTTACGGTTCAAGTCATTAAGATTTAAATTGAAAAGTACAATCAAAGGTACAACCAAGATTCAACGTAAGACCATAGTACACAACAAAATGTTTTTACAATAAAATTCCCAAAATAAGGTCTTCTTCCCAAGGTACACTTCACATAAAAGACTTGACCCGCCCGAGCAATGCACTTCATAACTTACGCTTAGTTCCTGAAACATGAGATAAAGTGTCAACTACGAAAACGTAGTGAGTGAGTTACAGTTTGAATTGAAGAAAAGTTCAATTTAAAAGCTCATAAGAGTCCGAGACAAGTTCAAGATTTATAAAGGTTCAGGAGTCGTTCGAGGTCAAAGAATTTCAAGATAAGATCAAGTACTTAAAATTCAAGAATAACTTAATTAAATTTAAGTGCTTAAAATTCAGGAATAATTTAGTCTCAAGACAATTTCAAGTATGTTTAAAATAAGTTCAAGTACGATCAAGATAAGTTCAAGTACGTTCAAAATAAGTTCAAGTACGATCAAAATAAGTTCAAGTACGTTCAAAATAAGTTCAAGTACGATCAAAATAAGTTCAAGTACGTTCAAAATAAGTTCAAGTACGATCAAAATAAGTTCAAGTACGATCAAAATAAGTTCAAGTCAAATACAAGGTCAAATAGTGTAGCGAGCAAAAAGGGTTGTAGTCATTACCTCAGCGGTGGATTAATCCACATGTGCAAGACAATAAGTAAGTATATGCGTAATATAGACCTATGATCCTCGAGTTGTACCAACCACTAAGCTTAATATACGTAAGATTTAGTCTACACACTAATCCGATTCTAGTCAAGTACCTGCCCACTAGTCAAGTCTAAAGTCAGAGTCCGCGAGGACTTAGCAATATGTACCTTGGTCGCTACCCATTGGTAAGGAGTGACCGCTCCTAAGTATCGATACCCATAATATATGCTAACGGCTTGTGTTAATAGTGTGTATAGTCGTCCAAGTAAATTGTGGGACTTTTAGTCGAACATTTTTAAAAGTCTTTTAGTCTGCACTTACGGCGTTATATTCTCACCTAGGGTTTAGTACTTAAATACAACCAAGCTATCAATGTCTATTCAAGTATCCAAAGAGGCAAACCTAGGGAGTCTAAGGTAAGCCAATCCGAACAGTTGATGTTGTTTACGCATACCAGTCCAAATAGTCGTCCAAAAATAGTCCCAAAGTTGTCCAAATAGTTCGTATCAAAAACAGTTCCCTTAGTTCAAAAGTTTTCATAAATAGAAAGTCGTTCAAGTAGTCTAAAGGTTTCCAAAGGTTCGCAAAAGTTTAACAAGTTCGTGAAAGTTTTAAATAATAAGTAGCCAATAAGGCAATAAAGCATTTTTACGCATAAAAGTCTCTAAGAATTTGTCCAAAATAGTTCCAAGATCCACAAGTCAAAATAGTTAAAATAGACCAAGGTCAAGATATTTCAATAAGTTTCAAAGTCAAAATAGTTTAATAAGTACAAAAGTCAAACTAGTTCAAATAGTTCAAAAGTCAAAATAGTTTATAAGTCCAAAAGTCAAATTAGTCCGATAAGTACCAAAAGTCAAAATAGTCGTACAAATTCAATAAGTCAAAATAGTTTGATAAGCAATTTCACATAAATGCCATAGTCCAAAAACAATTTGATCTCATGTTTCCCCCAAAAAGCATATTTAAATGTAAAAGTAAGGAGGGGTGTAACTCACGGTTTGCGAAGATAGTGAACTCGGAATCGGTCGGATAAGGGAGCCGGGAATCACGGAATGCCTAGGAATACCAAGATTGTCCAAAAGTTAATGTCTTATTAGGTCCTTTATATAAGATTAGGTAACTTTTGTTTATGATTGTGCGTTGAAGTCAAATTGTCTCAAAAATTGGTCCGAAGCGGTTAACGTTTATTTTTAGTTTGAAAGCTCAATGTTAAAGTTATTAATATGATAAACATGTTTAGGTTACTGAAATGGTTTAGATTTTCGGGTGAAATTTGGGCAGCGCTTCCGCGCCCAGATTTCATGTCCAAAACCTACAACCATTTCCGCTCACAAAACATGCATATACACATAAAAACTTCATAACAAGTCAAATAAGTCTAAAGAGTCCAATATAAGTCATTATTATTATTAGTTTTACTTATCTCAGTCTTATAATAATATTAGTAACAGCCCAGAAGGTGTGTACAAGTTTAAAACGGACAAATGACGATTTTTCGGGAGAACAGCAGCTCGGTGCTGCGCACCTGGGCACAGGTGCTGCGCACCTAGCTGCTGTCTTTTTTCCCATTTTGTGTTTTTCTCGCTAAAAACGTTATGTGACTCAAAGATTTCGACATGCAACCAGTAGATAACTTATAAAACACCATTTTAATAGTTTCTAAACAACTTTTATCCATAAAAACATAGATCTAAGTATCATCTAGATAAAAATCGTTTTTGTAGAGAAAGTGACATAAATCTTTATAAAAACTCATTTTTATTGTTTAGATCTAACATGCAATTAGTAAAAACAGTAAATAAAGATAGGAGAAAGGTTTCTACCGAAGGAGATTGAATGGATGATGTTTTTGGTCGGATTAAAGCTCCAAAATCTTTACAAACTTGGTCCTTTTTCGAAATAAATGGCACCTCCTTGCTCCTCTAGATGATTCAAACGTTTTCTATGGGTTGTAATGATGTTTTGATGGTGTAAAGCTTCTGGAAATGAAGAACACTTGAAAGGTTTTTGAGAGAAATGAGAGAAGATGATGAACTATGTGTAAATGAGTGTGTGTTTTTGATTATGTAAAATGAAAAAGAAAAAGAAAAGATAGGGTGTAGTAATGAGGTTTTGGAATACTGAAATGACAGTAATTGAGTGTTTTAACTCGAGATGGATTGGTTGAAAGGTTACAAAAACGAGACAAGGACTAAAAATGTAATATTTTTGAAAACTGGCGTGAGGTGCTGCGCACCTATACCATAGGTGCTGCGCACCGGGGCTTTTTCAACATTTTCTAATTTTTCGTTTTTACGTTATTGCTTCGTTGGACCTTTTTGTTAATTGAAAGTTCTTAATTATGATTAGTTATGAACTTAGGGAAGTTCAATGTATGTTTTCTTGGTATTAGGACTTTTATAATTGATTCCGGAAGTTATTCCGACACTAGTTCCGACAAAGTACAGACTCAAAAGTTACGAACTAGAACAAAGTGAATACGATAAAAGAGTGACTAATGATTCGAACCGATGCAGTAGCTGAACAAGTACCTAGATTTTTGACGGTTGTCACAATGTATTAGCTGAACTTGATAACTTTTGAATTGATGTTGATGACGAGAAGAGAGAGAGACTGTTGGATGTTATACCAAAGAGATGGGAGGTATACGCAAATCTCATGAGAGATGAGATAGAAAAGGAGACTGCAGATACTGATGATCCTCTCACACTGGAGAAAATCATTGAAAGATTAAGAGGCTATGAAACAACTAGCACGAGCGTTTACGTATCACAAGAGTATGATCAAAATCCAACACTTTATGGATTTATTGTCCTGCAATCTGATAAAGTTAAATCTACAAAAAGAAGCTCATGTTCTTCATCTGGAAAAATTTCTAAGCCAACTCATGCTCCTCAGAATATGCCAATGAGTGTGAAATCGGCCAAGGAATCTTTGGAAATTCTGTCTTGCTTCATGACGGCTTATGAAAATCATATCCAAGAAAAAAAATGACCTAGGACTTTGGGATGTAGATTATGATCAAGTGGATAGTGATGACATGGAGGAGATGGATATTCAATGGCAAATGGCAATGCTCACTTACAGAGTCAAGAAGTTTATAGCCAGAACCGGAAGGAGTCCTCGTACTGGTAAAACAGGTTTTGACAAATCTAAAGTACGATGATGTGATTGTCAGAAATTGGGACACTTTGCTAGAGAGTGTCAACAGTCGAAGATTCCAAAAGTTGAGCAAAATGAGAACCAAGACACTTTCAGTTCCAAGCCTACACTTGTTTAAGAAAATGATCAAACTTATGAGTGGACAACACGTTCTACAAGTTCAGAAACCTCCGATCATGCATTCAAGAGTGATCAAGATACTGAGAGTACATGTTCTGACAAAGAAGATCTCAGTAAGAAGGAACAGTCTATTTCAGCTTTAACCAAGGAAAATAAACGCTTAAGCGAATTGTTGGACACCTTGATGGCTCAACATAAAGATTTGACATTTGAATTGGCTTGTCAAGATAATCTGAAGAATGATCTTTCCAACAAGCTTCATCAATATTCAAAAGATAGAAGTGAATTTTTAGGTACTATCGGTGAACAATCACAAAAAATTGACATGCTATATGAATGTGTTGAAAAATACAAGAGACGTTATGCTGAGAAAGACAAAGAGGTAAATAACAGTGAAATTAAGTTATCTAAACAGGAAAGGAAGCTTGAACAATTTCGAACTTCATCCCCCGCCCTCACTTCCATTTTGATTCGTAAAAGGCCAAGTGGAGATCTTAGTGGTTTGGGATATCATGAAACACCTCCACCTTTTATTAAAAATTACAGTTTTCTTAAAACTGATTTTGAATTGAAGGAAAAGAAAGTTGACTCTTCCTGTGAATCTTACTCTACAAGGGACGATCAGACTGAGTCAAGTGCTTCAAAAAAGTCAAGTGTTTCGGAGACAAGAATGAGTACATTAGCTGAAAACTCAAAACCGAAACAGGCTATGGATGATTTGGATTGTTTTAAATGTCGTGAACATGGTCACGTGGCCTCTGTATGTCCAAAGAAAAAGCAAGCTAGCAGATCGTTTTCCCCGAAGACTAAACCTATGGCTCGATCATTTTCACCTGTTCGGAAACAAGTGAAACAAACCTGGATTAAAACACAGGAATGCCCGAGTGTTTCATGTGATCGTCCATTTCAACCGCGTACATTTCGACCGTCATTTCGCACTTCAAATCCATATTGCACGAGTCAAAGAGTAAATTCTTTTTGTTGGCAATCAAGATCTTTCAATTCACCAAGGAACCACCTGAATTCTAATTTTCACGCTACTCTTACAAACAAGAATGGTTTCTTCAAGGAGTTTGTTTATGTGAACGAGAAAGGGCAATCCAGACCCGTTATGGCTTGGGTTCCCCACCATAACTAATCATTGCTCGCTTAGCTGAATTTTTTTTTAAATTGTATATCTTTATGAAAAATAAAATCGACATGAAAAGATCAAAATTTCATGTCGATATCTTATAAAAAAAAAATTACTAACGTTTGTTTAAATGTTTTGGAGCTTGTACGAGACTCTACTCTTATAGCTGTTGTTTGAGACGTTGTTCAGCGTCAAACAACTTAGGGGGAGTTTAGTTGACATTTGATGGAGGCTCGGAGATTACATGCAAAAGAGATGAACTTAGTTGAGTAAATTCGTGATGAAGACTCTGATAAACAACAAAGTTCACAATAACAAAGGGAGCTGCCTGACTCTTCACAAGCGCAAAGGGAGAAGACTGATTCCTCATTACAAAATTATTGCAACAATTCAGGGGGAATTATTCAAGAAAATGATGAGTTAGAAGAACCTGCAAGGAGTACAAGACTATAAAGCCTTTGAGCGTATTACAGAATCTAGAAGCAACAGTCAAGGGGGAGTTTGTTGGTGCAAATTGTGTGACGGCTGTTCTAGATTAATTAAGTCTGTATATTAGTTTATTTGAGTCTGTGATTACCCACAAACATTGTATTGTTAGTGGGCTATATAGTCCATTATGGGTGTTAATGGACATTGCATTGTTCATAAGCCCATTAGTGGCCCAAGCC
Source organism: Senecio squalidus (assembly GCA_910822075.1). Lineage (NCBI taxonomy): Eukaryota > Viridiplantae > Streptophyta > Magnoliopsida > Asterales > Asteraceae > Senecio > Senecio squalidus. The sequence goes on from CAJVGC010000591.1 coordinate 53,399,952, forward strand.
AAATAACATGTTTTCCTATATAAAGGACAACATGTTTAGGTTTAGGGTTAATGATTCAGACGTTTTTAGAGAGAATTCTTGGAATACTGCATTGTGTAATTGAGTGATTCAATCAATAAAGTATTCAGAGTTTGGTTATTTGTGTTATTGTTAATTGTCGATTATACTTGTTTATACAATTGATTACGAGTTTTCGCCTTGTGATCAATTGGATTAATCCTGTAGATCAGACCACTGGGACCTACATCCTTCTATTGTTAGGGAAATTGTTTCAGTTTTAGTATTGAAAGATAATGGTTTTAATAATGCATTTACAGATTTTGGAATTGCAGTTTCAAAGAATAATATTCATTGTTTTAATTGTATTACTATTAATGGAATATTTGAAATTGATTTGCATGATCGTCTCTCATATACTAATAATTCAATGTTTAATATAAGCACTAAACGAACCAAGTCTAACTTGGACGCATCCTACCTATGGCATTGTTGTCTTGCATACATATGCAAACACCGTATCGAAACACTTCAACGTGAAGGGCTTTTGAAATCAAGTGATGATTCATTTGATAGGTGCGAGTCTTGTTTATCGGGAAAAATGGCAAGGAAACCCTTCTCACATGTGGTCCCTTTAGGCATATGTTTAGGCATATGTTTAGAAAAGGAGCTTACTACTTCGTAACATTTACGGATGATTTCAGCCGTTATGGTTAGGTTTATTTACTTAAACATTAACATGAGGTGTTTGAAACATTCGATGTGTTTCAAAACGAGGTAGAAAACCAACTCGGAAAAACCATCAAGATTATCCGATAGGATCGAGGTGGTGAGTACTTAAGCCTAGAGTTTAAGGATCATCAGCGCATTGAATTGTCCAACAGCTTACTCCTTCCTATACACCACAACATAATTATGCAGTTATTCTTAACAACAGTTTGGTTAACACGACAAGAAACGAAATTGCTGGAACTTTTATTATCACAATGATATAATAAAATAAAAAACCGTCTGACAATGAGGAAAAGTAAACAATTTAAATAAGTGCCTAAGCCAGCTAACTTCAAAAAAGCAAAATATTCTAAATCAAATACTAAAAAAAACATGTTCCAGCACATTCTAGCAACATATGCAAACCCTTAGCTCGGTTCCTCAGTTGGGCCCTCTTCTTGAGTTGGACCTGATCCAGGTAGTTCACTTGGGTCAGTCTCGTTTGGCTCAGCTGCATCATTCTCCCCCTCTTCGAAAGGACTCGTCCAGAGACAGATCAGCTACATTGAAGGTGGCCGAAACATTATAATGCCTGGGAAAATTAATCCTATAAGCATTGTCATTAATGCTTTTCAGAACTTTAAAATGCCCATTCATCCGAGGCTGCAATTTACTTGAACGACCACATGGGAAACGTTCCTTGCTTAGGTGAATCCAGACAAGATCACCTTCTTGAAAAACCACCTTTTTACGTTTCACATTAGCTCGCCGTTGATACACAATGTTATTGTTAATAATTTGATCACGAACTTGTTGATGGAATAGCTTTATCTGCGTTGCCCTATCGTTTCCATCCAAACTAAAGTACTAGTAGCGGGAAAAGGTGCAAGATCTAAAGGCGTAAATGGATTCCTCCCAAAAACAACAAGAAAAGGACTCATCCTAGTAGAACTGTGGGTGGACCGATAATAAGCAAATATGGCTTGAGGAAGAACTTGGTCCCATTGCTTAGGGTTCGATCCGACTAGACTGCCTAACAAATTTCTCAAACTCCGATTCGTCACCTCAGTTTGCCCATCGCTTTGTGAGTGATATGCGCTACTAAAATTCAAACGAGAGCCCACATGTTTCCACAACGTACGCCAAAAATGGCTCATAAACTTAATATCCCGATCCGAAGTCATAGTCTTCGGTATCCCATGCAACCGAACAATATCAGTGAAGTATAAACGGGAAACTTGGCTTGCGTCGTAAGTTTTAGTACGGAAGTCCAACCACAAAATCAAGACTAACATCCTCCCATGGTCCCTCCGAAACCGGTAATGGCGTATAGAGACCAGCATTAGAATGATTCGTTTTAGCAATGTGTCAAGTGCGACATCGTTCCATGATCTTGGTAACATCCACACTCATCTTGGGCCAGAAAAACCGCTCCTTCACTAGCTTTAATGTTTTGTCTCTACCAAAATGACCCGCGAGAGCTTCTTAATGCCCTTCAAGAACAATAGCATCACGCAAGGAAAATTGAGGAACACACAATCGTAAACCCTTGCACAAAAATCCACCCTGTAGTAAATATCCTTCTGTAGGCGCCACTCGACATGCTGCCGAAATAGTAGAGAATTAATGATCATCCTCGTAAAGTGTACAAAACGATTCAAAAGCATTCCACCCGAACCTACAAGGATGTTAATAAAGCCCGGCGTGGGCTAAGAGCATCAACAACGGTGTTAGTTGAGCCAGACTTGTACCTAATAACAAAAGAAAAATCTTATAAAAACTCGACCCATTTTGCATGACCCAGATTAAACTTATGATGCCCTTGAATAAAACGTAGGGCTTGATGATCAGAGAATAAAACGAATTCAGTATGCCGAAGATAATGTCGCGAGAATTCTAAGCTTCTGGTTATGGCATAAAATTCCTTATCATACGTGCTGAATTTCTGCTTAGTTTCACTAAGCTTCTCACTATAAAAAGCGATCGGACGTTGTTGGGTTATAACTTAGTTAAAATAGTTTAACCATGAACAATTCACTTAACAAACAAGAATAGTAACATAAACTATCAATGCGAAAGACATTAAGAGTTACTACGGAAGAACAAGTTAGTGCGGCTGTTCAACAAGTTACTACGGCTGGTCAAGTTACTACGGAAGTTTAACAAGTTGCTACGGGCAAGGTCAAAGGCTACTGAAGAAGTCAAGATATGGAAGACCAACTTGCCGTGCAAGTATAATCTAAGTTATAGAATTATAATTAGATTATGTTTCCTTTTGTTAATTAGATAGAGTTTCCTTATTTCTAGATAATGATATATTTAGATAAGGATAGATGATGTTTCCTAGTTTATCTAGGTCGGCCTCAAGGTCTATATAAAGATAGATCCTTGTATTCATAAAAACACGTTGTATTGATATTCTTAAGATTAATACGATTGAGGCTTATAATTCGACAATACTTTTTGTTTGTTCTTATTCATAACTTATTGTTCGACAACTTGTAATATTGAAGTATTCATCCGCTGCTGAACTTCTTCAATAGATCTCGATCTTAACGAAGGCAAATCTATTAGTTTATATTAACTAATTCGATCCTGACAAGTGGTATCAGAGCACAGGAGGTGCTTTAGATCCATTGATCAACAAGTTTATAATCCTCATAAACGAAGAATCAATATTACCATCATGACTGAAATCACAATCGGCAAAGTTCCTATACTAAACAGCAACGAATTCGACTTATGGAAGTTACGAATCAAGCAACACATTCTACTTTCTGACTATACAGTTTGGGATGTGATTATTAATGGTAACAAAACACCAACCCCCCATGGAGCTGATGGTAACCCTGGTCTTGCTAGTAGACCACCTTTGACTGATCTTGAACGGAGAGAAAAACAAATCGAAATCAAGGCTTTGAGTATTCTGTTAATTGCTATTCCTAACGACTATCTATCACAATTTGAAGAATACCAAGATGCAAAATCGCTATGGGAAGCTTTGGAGAAAAGATTCAGCGGGACAAAGAACACAAAGAAGAACAAGAAAGCTCTTCTTAAACAGGAATATGAGAACTTCAACTCCCTGAATGGCGAACGAATAACACAAACGTTTGATCGGTACAAAAAGCTCGTTGGAGAGATGATAAGCGCAGGCATTAAGTACGATAAAGATGATCTAAACAGAAAGTTCATAAGATCTTTAGGCAAAGAATGGACAGTATACACTGTCTCCTACAGACAAGGAGACACCTTGGAAGAACTGGAACTAGATGAACTTTACAATGACTTAAGAGTCTTTGAAGCAGAAGTGGAGGCAGAAAGATCTGGAAACAGCAGCTCTAGCACTAATAATGTCAATACTGCACTGGCTACAACATCTCAAGGACCAAAACATGATGTCAACGAAGAAATCTCATTCGATGCATTCATATCTAAATGTTCAAATCTCACATGTGAAGATGTAAAACAGATGCATCAGGATGACTATGATGAAATTGATCTAAAGTGGCAATCTGCTTTGTTGGCACTACGAGCAAGAAGATTTCTAAACAGGACTGGAAGACGATTCAATCCACGAAACAACGAACGAATCACTTTCGACAAAAGCAAGGTGAAGTGCTATGACTCCAACGAATTAGGTCACTTTGCTAGGGAATGTCCAAACAAGTCAAGAACCAACAATCCACGATCCACTCAAGACACAAATCAGAGTGCACTTATGTCACAAGACATCTTTGGATATGATTGGAGTGACTTAGCTGAAGAAACAAGCCAAAATAAAGCACTAATCTCTGAAGAGAAATTTCACGTAGACGATACTGTTCACCATGCATGCATCGCCGTAGTAATGGATGATACGGACATTAGTTGTATGGAGGAATTAGTTCCTACGGATGACTTAGTTTCTACGGAGCTAGTCTATATTGATGTTGGTATTCCTGAACTTGGTAACAATATACTTGGCTATGGCTGGAATGATGATGATCAAGGAGCACCTCAAGAGAATGCTCTAATGGCTATTGAATCACCATCACCAACTTCTGACAATCCAACTCTTATGGCCGAGGTAAATTCTAAACTTTGTTCTTATGAATGCAAAGATATAATTGTTAAATATAAGAACCACAACCTACTGATGAGCGATTCAATTAAGATTCTAGAAGAACAAAGACAGTCAGCACATAGGGTAATTGATAACATAGAAAATCAGATTAAGGGACACAAAATCAATGAACAAAGTTATCAAGAAAAGATTAATCTACTTGAATGGCAAAAAGAGGACTTACTTCTTAAACTCAAAATAGCTAGGGATGAAATCAAACGATTAAATCAAGAACATGATAAAGTTGAGTTAGATGTAGGGAAATTAGAATTCGCTTCAAAATCAGTCAATGACCTATGTCAAAAACAAATTCATGGCAAGGTAAAGGCTGGTTTAGGATACAAAGAAGTTGCCCCTCCATTTAACCAAAACTATATCCCTCCATCCCTAGATGAGCCTAGGATTCCCATCTCTCAGACACCTCCAAAAGAATCATTCAATGTTGATCCAATCAACTATGATGAAGTTCTAATTGAGGACTTAGTGGAAGAAAGTAAGATCCATGTTGTGAAGAACAAGGATATTCCATTGGAAAATCACTTACTCACAATAGAAGGAATAACTCTACCTTCTACACAAAGTCTAGTGTCTATGCCATGTCCTAAACCCATTACCAAGATTAAAACATCATCTCAACCAAAGTCCAACAAAGTTCCTAAGGAAAAAGAAAAGACTTGGAATCACATAGGTAAAAGAGGAAACCAACGAAACATGAATCAAGTCAAAACCCAAAAGGGACAAATTGTTAAAAACTTAAGAAAAGGATGTTTTATTTGTGGTAAACTGAATCACTATGCAAAAATCTGCTATCACAATCCTCAAAATCAAATGCAAGTGATTCAAAAATCACATAATGGGGTGGGATACAAAGGAAGGGTTGCCCATAAAACCAACTTTGTCAAACAAGTCTCTTCAGAACATCAAGGTGTTAACAACAGAAACATAATTTTCAACAGGAAGAATAGAGTTAATACTGCTAGACAAGAGTTTGTTTCTACGGCTAAAGTTAATACGGCCAAAAGTAAGGGTGTTAATACTGTCCGTACTAATACTGTGACCAATACCCGTATTAATCATGCTCGTGTTAATACTGCCAAAAGTAACCTTGTTACAAAGGCTCCTATTAACAATAAGAAACAAAGGCATGTCAAACCAGCATCTATTCCAATTGTTAAATCAAAAGTTGTTAACACTAAAATTGTTCAAAAAGAAAAATCTTTCAAACAAATGTGGCAACCAAAGATCCAAGTAACTCAACCACCTATTCCCATTGATTTCTCAAATCTAGTACAAAGGAAGGTGAGTTACTTTGATGAAATGGGCAAACCCAAGTCAACTTTGGCTTGGGTTCCCACCAGAACCTAATCTCTGTCGTTTATGTGCAGGTTCAGCCAACAAAAGAAAGTGAGAACAGTTGGCATGTAGATAGTGGCTGTTCCAGGCACATGACGGGCAACATGTCCTGCCTTCAAGACTTTGAAAAGTTCAACGGTGGATATGTTGCTTTTGGAGGCAATCCAAAAGGAGGAAAGATTACTGGGAAAGGGACAATAAGTAATGGTACACTACACTTCAAAGATGTGTACTATGTGCAACAGCTTCAATATAATCTGTTGAGTGTCTCTCAAGTTTGTGATGAGAAACACACACCAATCTTCACTGCTACAGAATGTATTATAATGAAGCCTGGGTATGTCATAGATGAAAGCATGATCTTACTCAGAACACCAAGAAGAGACAATGTCTATTGTCTAGACATGTCAAAGGTTCAAATAAATTCACCTGAAGCATGCTTACTCTCAAAAGCTACTTTAGATGAATCCACTCTATGGCATAGGAGGATGTGCCATATGAACCTGAAGAACATCAATAAGCTAGTTAAATCTAGTTTGGTTAGAGGTCTCCCAAACAAGCAATTCAACCTTGAAGATAACTGCTTAGCATGCTTGAAGGGCAAGCAACACAAGTCTTCTCACAAGACAAAGGAGATCAACTCTAACACCATGCCTTTACATTTAATTCATATGGATCTCTTTGGTCCTACTAATGTGAAGAGCATTGCCAAGAAGTCATACTGCCTTGTCATCACTGATGACTTCTCAAGATATACATGGGTGTACTTTCTTAGTACAAAAGATGAAACAAGTCAGCTACTCATCACTTTTATCACCAAGATTGAACTTCAACTGAATCTGAAGATCAAGAAGATTAGATGTGACAATGGTACAGAATTCAAGAACCAAGTGATGAATGACTTCTGTGACAAGAAAGGAATAGAGAGACAATTCAGCGCTGCTAGGACACCTCAACAGAATGGAGTTGCTGAAAGACGAAATAGGACATTGATTGAAGCTGCAAGAAGCATGTTGGCTAACTCCAATCTACCTATCTTTTTCTGGGCAGAAGCAGTTAACACTGCCTGTTATCACTACTACAAACAGGGCTATTAATGACGCGCAATGCGTGTCAAGAAGAGGCCTTATGACGCGCAAATGCGCGTCAAGGATGGACCAGTCATAAATATTTCATGACGCGCAAACAAGCGTCATAACTGAATGACGCGCACTTATGTCCTGCGTTACATGACTTTCTTTTTTGACCTTCGTTTTAAGACCCGCGTTATATGACTCTCCTTTATTACCTTCGTATTTGCGCGTCATAATTTTTATATATAAAAAAAAAAAAAATTGATTCCGTCGACCACCATCCGGCCAGCCACCATTTTCTAAAACTTTTCTCCACATTCTTATGTAACTCAATCACCAAAGCTTTTCATTACATCACACTTGTTCAACAAATCTTTTCATTACCAATACATTAAAATCACATACATTAAGGCATTGTTAAAACCACATACATCAACAAATCTTTAAAACCAGTTCTCAAATCTGCTAAACGCTAACCTAAAATATTAACCTTTCGGATCAGGTTATGTTAATATTCGATGTTCTATAGCTTCTATGAGACAAAACGTCATTGCTCCTGTTGATGTGATTTTAGATAAAGCCTGCATACAAAACTCATCATTTAATGTGGCAATTTCGATCTATTTATGATTTTTGACCCATAGTACTCGTTTTGAAATGACTAACCGATGTATCAGCTGATGTTTGATGATCATCACAACCGCTAATTGAAATGACTTCTCCTCCACTGCTACCCTTCCATATGCCCTTAGGACGATGATCTTCCCATTCATATTGCCCGTTACTATAACACCATTCATTGAATCAGTATAACTAATTTGCACTAAAAGGTAAAAAATGAACACAATATAAAGTATAAACTCACCTCGTCCGTCTGCAAAGGAATGGGAGATCTAGCACAGTTCCACTATGACAAGAATCAATAATGGCATGAAGTTTAACCCCAACAGGAAGAGGTTTCACTATTATCATTTTGGATGATTCATTTTACGTAGTGACTGTCAAGAAGTCAACTGGTGAGCAGCTATAATAAGAATACGCAACAACGAATAGGGGTGATTCGACCCATTTACTTATGAATTAGTGGACTTTGGCATGGTTTATCGCCGGCGGATCGACTAAAAAAATTAGCTAAATGAAAAACAGGTCGAACAGGTTACAATGAGCCTAACATATCTTACCTTGACTTCTCTTAAATTTATACATTCTTCCCAAGAATAATACTTTTTCTTCATTTTCTTAATGGCAACCTGTAATGAAATAGATCAATTTTAAAAATTAAAAACACCAAGCTTCAAAAGATCTTAAACGCCTATCAAAATGCTAAGCTAATCAAAGTAAAACCTACCACTTCACCATTATGCTTATTCACGGCTTGCCAAACAACCCCAAAGGTTCCATTACCAACTTCTTTGATTATCTTGTACCTGAATCAGAATAACAAAAAACACTTGTTGATTATAATTTCATTTCACAACACAGATAACCCAAAAAGACGAATGAAAATCAGCTCACCTATCCATTTTCGTATTCGCAACCGGAAGTAGCACTTTATGTATGAAAACGAGACACAAATAGAAGAAATAACACACTTAATCTAGAAAACTTCAGTAGAAGTTATAAAATATGAAGTGCCAGTAATCGCCACCGTATTCATAAAAGACACCGGATCAATAAATTCACGACACTGAAAGGCAAAACGAGAATAGGCAAATGAGAAACGAAGGGCATCTTGACACTGGATCCAGGAATTTATGTAAACAAGAAATATACTAGTAGCCGAAAATAAGAAGTCCAAAAAAAGGCGCTCTCGGTGGAACTAACTAATACCCATTGGAAGGAAAGTCATGTACTGGTAAAATTAAGATCATGCTTACAATCTCATCTACTACTTCACGGTGAATGCAGAATTCACAAGCAAGATTAAATAAGAAAGTAAATCAAATCACTTAGTTGTTGATGTACAAGGAGAAACCAAGACCTGTCTCAGGAAGAAATAGCATTACACATGCTTGACTACGCTAAGTGCAGTTAGACGGATGAGACAACGCCAATCGAGTACTTCCTGGAATGAAAAGACACGTCTCTGAAAACAATCTGATACTTTCGCCATGTTTCAGAAACCTTTCCAATCTGAAACACATATATTAGAATGAGCTTAGGTTATTAACATCTGATATATAAGTTTGACTTTTTTATAATAATCAAAATTCGTAAATAAAATTCTATTAACTTCAGACAAAGAGGTATGCTTATGGTCTAATAATATGGACATAGGCGAATAAGATGAAATGAAGGTGATCAAATTCATGGAATCAACAAAATAAGGAAAAACAATAAAGAGAGGAATACTTTGAATAGGTCAAACAGCATCAAAATTCCACACGAAGAAGAAGAAGAAGACGAACACGGTTCAATATAAACACGTTTATATGAAATACAGATCCATAAAACAACACAAAAAAAAGTTAGATCTGAAATACTTACGGCTAAAAAATGTGAAAACCCTAGCAGCGATGGTGATGCGGTTGTAATACGGTTGTGGTTGTGACATGGTGCGACTGTGGTGGTGGATGGTTGTGGTGGTGGTGGCGTGGTGGTGCAGGCTGTGGTGATGGTGACGGGGTGGTGCGACTGTGATGGTGGTGGATGGATTTTTTTAGGGTTCTAAAAGAGAAAAAAAAGATGTGAGTGAATTGGGAAATTTTAGATCTGAGAAAGAGGGGGAAGTCGACCGCCAAAACCAAAAAAAACCATACATGACTCCTATTTAGGACAAAGAAAAACAAACGTCATTTCGAAATCTAAATTTTAACTGATTATGACTCATACGTTATGACACATCTGAAAACGCGTCATCCCTTTACCCAATATGACTGTTGTTTTATGACTCTTGACATTGCGCGTCATCTTTTGGCGTGGGTCATAAAAAGCGGGTCAAGGATAGCCCTGTTTCTAGTAGTGTATGTTCAGAATAGAGTCCTTCTAGTCAAGGCCCATACCAAGACTCCATATGAGCTCCTACACAAGAAACAACCCTTAATCAGCTTTCTACGCGCATTCGGATGTCCATGCACAGTCTTGAACTCCAAAGACTACCTTGGTAAATTTGAAAGCAAAGCGGATGAAGGTACATTCGTTGGTTACTCATCCCAAAGCAAGGCATATCGTGTTTACAATCATAAATCTAAAATCATTGAGGAAAGCTCGAATGTGATATTCAATGAACACACGTATCCCACGAAGGGCCATGGACCAGACTGGGTGTTTGATTTGGATGCCTTAACCAAATCGTTAAACTCAAACTTTGAGTTTCACTCAACACACTTTAATACGGATCAGGTTAATGCGGCTAGCTCTATTCCTACTGATCAACCAACTACGGAGCCAGTTGCTACGGCTCCCATCACAGGTACTGCTCGTTTGGATGTGATGGAATACATCAATCTTCCAGTCACTTTGGAAGATCCAATTCCAATCCCTGACACCATCACCCCAGAGGAACAAGATGCACCTCATAATGATGACAACTCTACAAAGGAGGACGAAGCAGTATCACCAAAATCACCAATCACTACGGGTCATACAACACGCCCTAATGGTGTTCCTCGTCTCATTGAAGAAGATGACAATGGAGTTGAACAAATAGTGTATGAAGATTTTGAGCCTTACCCGACTGATATTCCTACTTCCGCTACTAATCCTTCATTTACCACTCCTCCATTCCATGCCTATAATCCTAACAATGAGATGCCAGATATGAATGATACAAATCTGGGTGTTGAACTACGTCTTGAGAAGATCCCATCTTCACGTGTTGCCAAGAATCATCCACCTTCACAAATTATTGGTGAACTTGACTTCTCCATAGCTACTAGAAGTCAAACCAAGACCAAAAAGGATACTCAGACCGCTCTTCTCAACACATGTCTATTTGCATGTTTTCTTTCTCAAATAGAGCCCAAGAAAATCCAAGAGGCACTTCTAGATCCACATTGGATCGAGGCATGTCAGGCAGAGCTACTCCAATTCAAAATACAAGGAGTATGGGTCTTAGTTGAGGTCCCATATGGTAAGAAGGTGATTGGTACACGCTGGATCTTCAGAAACAAGAAAGATGAACGTGGAATTGTGGTAAAGAATAAAGCACGCCTGGTTGCACAAGGCTACACACAGGAAGAAGGTATTGATTATGAAGAAGTGTTTGCACCAGTGGCTAGAATTGAAGCAATTCGATTATTTCTAGCATTTGCTTCATTCATGGGTTTTAAAGTCTATCAAATGGACGTCAAGAGTGCATTTTTATATGGTGTCATTGAAGAAGAAGTATATGTCAAACAACCTCCTGGATTTGAGGACCCTCAACATCCTCACAAGGTTTACAAATTGATCAAAGCTCTCTATGGGCTTCATCAAGCACCACGAGCTTGGTATGACACACTTTCAGACTATCTTCTTCAGAACAACTTTCAACGGGGCACAATTGACAAAACATTGTTTTTCAAGAAGTCTCACTCAGACATTCTTCTTGTACAAATCTATGTTGATGACATCATCTTTGGATCAACCAAGGAATCATTGTGCAAAGAATTTGAAGACCTCATGCACACTAAATTTCAGATGAGTTCTATGGGTGAACTCACCTTCTTCTTGGGCCTACAAGTTAAACAAAAACCGGATGGCCTCCTAATAAGCCAAACCAAATATGTCAAAGACATCCTCACAAAATTTGGACTAATGGATACCAAGGTTGCAAGTACTCCGGTGGAAACTCACAAACAAATGACGGCTGATCTTGAGGGGGAGGATGTGGATATACACAACTATAGATCAATGAGAGGATCTCTCATGTATCTCACAGCTTCAAGACCAGACATCATGTTTGGAGTTTGTGTGTGTGCAAGATACCAAACAAGGCCGAAGATGTCACACCTCATAACAGTCAAGAGAATCTTTCGATATCTAAAGGGCAAGCCTAACCTAGGTTTATGGTATCCTAAAGACTCTCCTTTTGATTTAATTGCTTATACTGACAGTGACTATGGTGGTGAGAACTTAGACAGGAAATCAACGACTGGAGGATGCCAATTTATTGGCTCAAGACTGGTGTCATGGCAATGCAAGAAACAAACAACGGTGTCAACCTCTTCAACAGAAGCTGAGTACATTGCCGCTGCTAGTTGTTGTGCTCGAGTACTTTGGATACAAAAACAAATGATGGACTATGGATATTCCTTCATGAACACGCCAATCTTTATTGACAATCAAAGCACAATAAGCATCATCAACAATCCAGTCAAACACTCCAAAACAAAGCATATAGAGATACGCTACCACTTCATAAGAGATTGCAACGAGAAGAAACTGATTCATGTTGAGAAAATCCACACTGACAATCAACTTGCTGACCTCCTCACAAAGGCATTTGATGTTGGAAGATTCACATTCTTGATCACAAGCATTGGAATGACCAATATGGATGAATAACTCATGTTTTTATCTCTTAGTATTTCTATATGTTTAAAATAAGTCCCTTCGAGAAGAAGTAGTAACCTTATGATAAATATCAAGTACCTTACTCTCTAGTATTGTACTATGTTACTACTGCAACATTAATAGTAAAAACAAATTGTGACCAAAGTATGATTAGTACGACCAAATTGTTAAGACTAAGGGAAGGTTTAACTACTACTGCCCTATGTCAATAAACTTGGACGGAATGGTTAATACGGACAAGTAATGTGATACTACGGACCTCTGGTTTAATACTGCCAGTAACTCAAGTTACTACGGACAGTCCAGTTAATACGGCCCACGAACCATTACTACGGCCTCTTTAACCAACTTACTGCGGACCCTTTTGTTAATACTGTAGATTATCATATTAAAAAGGTTTCTTAAGAGATAAGAATACCCTAATTAATGATGATTTGACAAGTCAAAACACAACTTGAAACCCAACTTTACACGTGTCACGCTCAGACAACACATATATAACACGTGGCAAAGCCCGATTGGACCTAATTTTTGAAATTCAGGCGCGAGGCACAACTACAAGTGCCACGTGGAGAACTTTAATTGGACCGTCACTTTTGAATCATTACCCGCGTCTAATCAGGGGCGTCAAGTTGTTACAATTTTTCAGTATAAAAAGGGGGTAATTTTAACCGTTTGAAACTTACCGTTTGTAAAAACCCCTAAATCTTCCGAAAAAAAGTTACCGTTAGAACTAAAATCAATCGATTTTCGTTATCGTTGTGACTAACCATTTACATTCTTGTTCATCACTGTAATAATCAATTAACAGAATCAACAATGGGGGAATAATTACAATTCTTCAAGACTCACAACATGGTGGCTTGCTTGGAAAAGACTGCCGAAAACACCGATTTCCATCAAATAGTTGATTTCTTTGATCAGTCGAAGATCAAGACGGCGTTAACCATCAATCCCGATATTGATGAATCCCACATTAGGGATTTTTGGACTTCTACCACTCTGGATGACACAGAGACCGCCATCAATGCTATGGTAAAGGGAAAATCAATCAAGGTTACAGAGTCTTCTCTCAGAAAACATCTGAACCTTCAAGACTTCAAAGGTATACTGAAAGTGCCTTATGACATCCTGGTAAACACTTTTACAAACATGGGATATGAGGGGGATTTAAATATTTCAACATTTTTGAAATCAAAATTCTCCCCTCAATGGAAATACATGTTGCATACTTTGCAACAATGTATGTCCCCAAAACGCACAGGATGGCATGAAGGGAGTTCTACGTTAGCCAACGCTATGGTGTGTTTGGCTACAGGAAGAACTTACAATTTTTCCTACATGATTTTTGAATCAATGAGAAAGAATATCGAGAACCCTCAAACTAAATTTTTAATGTATCCTCGATTTCTTCAACTTTTTATTAACTGTGTCCACAAAGATCTTCCAAGATCAGAAAATCTTTTAAAATCACATGCTCATTCAAAGAAGGTTTTCACAAATATGAGACAAGTTAACAAGGGTGGTCCAGCCAATGTGACACCATCATTCTCTAAAATGTTGGTGGTCACCATTCCCACAGCTGCAGGACAAGTAACTCTACCTCTGTCCCAACCCCCAGCTGCCACAATCAGTACTACGGCAATATCTGTGGGCACTAGTGCCATATCTGAAGCCAGTACTGTAGGTGGAATCCCTGAGGTTACTACGGCAGTTACTACTGCCCCTGTACCTCCAGTTGCTACTGTGAGTTCTACTCCAGTTGCTACTGCCCCAGTCACTACTGCTAAAGTGACTAAACCCATTGTTTCATCACCTCACAAACCACCCAAAGCTGTTTCAAAGAGACTCAAGAGGGTTACTCAGCCTCTTTTGTCTAAAACCATCCCTAAATCTCTCACTGCAAAAGCATTCCCTGAAACATCTTCAGGAATGACACAAACTAGAGGGGAAAACATTGAACATGCCCCCTTGTTCACTGAGGTGGTCCATAAGGAGGGGGGAGACCATGTAGGGAGGGCTGATACTACTGCAGCTTCTACTTCTCATAGTAAAGCTCAGGACAGTATCAACATATCTAAGACCCAAACTACGGCAACACCATCCCTTGCTAAGGACTTGTTCTCAGATTGGGAAGGTGGTCCCTGGCGCCAAGAGACCATGGGAGAGATACCTGCTTCTGCTAGGCAGGAGAGTTTCTCTTTTCCCTATGATCTTCCACCTGTTGGTACCCAACAGGAAAGGGGTGAGGGTAGTGGTGGTCAGTTTAAGGAATTGATGGACATGTACCAATCTCTAATGGTGAGGGTGGAAAAACAAGAAGAAATGTTGCCTTCTCTTACTTCTTTGGTGCAACAGGTACTGGCACAACAGGCACTCCTATCAGTCCAGTTACAGCACAAAAGAATCACCACACTAGATGTAGGCACCTCACCAAAACCATCCAGTTCATCCTCTTCAGATGACTCCCCTGCAGATGAAAACAAGGGGGAGAAAGAAGCAATAAATGTGTTATCATCTGGAGAAAGCAAGGGTGAAGAATACAAGGGAAGCACAGACACTGTCATTACTGCCACTTCAAATAAAGATGATGAAGAAATGGAGACAGGCAGTACATTTGAGGGGGAGACAGAGTTTGATGCTGCTGATATGATGGTAGATGAAGAAGGTGAGAAGATGGTAATTGATACTCAACTTGAGGGGGAGCAGCAGAAAGAAGTGAAACAGATGGTTGAAGAAACAGTAGACGAGATGGAAGTTGAAACTTCACTCAATGTTACTACTGAAACACTTGCTGCGGATCAAGTTGATGCTGAAATGGTTGCTGCGGACTCCATTGCTGCGGATCCAGTTACTACGGACCCTATGGTGACTAGTCCAGTTGCTACGGATCCAGTTAATACGGACCCAATGGTCACCAGTCCAAGAACAGAGGATGCAGAGGCAGATCATTCATACCTGTTCACAACCATTCCTCCCACATTCTACCAAGAAGACAATACAAAGGGTTAATCTTGATGCTCCTAAACACAAAGACAAGGGAAAAACTATTGTGGTGGAGAAATCAAAGGAAGAAAAACAGGAGGAAGAAAGGCTTGCTCAAGAAAAACTGCTCTTTCAAGATATGACTGAAGAAGAGATTGAAATAATAAGAAAAGAGCATGCAGAAGCTGAACTGTTCAACAAAATAGTTGCTGAGCAAGAAGAGGAAGAAAGAGCAAGAAAGAGGAAAATAGCTGAAGAAGATGAACTTCATGCTAAACTGAATACAGCTCCAACTCCAGAAGAAAGAGAAATAATGGAGAGAATTGCTGCAGAGGATGCAATTAAAGCACAGGAGATGTATAATGAAGAACTCCTTCAAAATCTTTGTTCTCAAGGCCAGGAAAGAGCAGATTTTGAGTATGGGATGAAGACTCTTGAAGAAGATGAAGTTGCTCTTAAACAATCAAAAGTCAAAGCCAAGCCTGAGAAGAAGAAAGTGTCCAAGTCCACACAAGCAAAGTTAGCTCAAGACAGGGAGAAATACACCACATACCTCAAAAGTAAAGGTCACAGTGGTAGATCATTAGGCCCTATGAAGTTAACTAACATGTTGGATCTTGTGAAGGAAGAAAGACAGAAGGAAACACAAAGGGAAGCTGCTCTTGCAAAGATTCAAGAGAAAAGAAAGAAAGATGCTGAAAAAGCATTAGAAGCAGCCCTGAAAACTAGAAGGAAAGTGTTCATTCAATCTGAACCTGTTCCTGAAGTGAAGAAGCCAGAAGAGAAGCCTAAAAGACACAAGCGGCCATCAAAGAGGATTCCAAGACCTCTAGCTAAAAGGCAAAAGATGAATGAAGATGCTGATGCTGCTTCTCAACAAGAAAGTCCAGACAGTCCATTCATGGATGTTAAACAAGAGCCTGAAAGTATGGAACAAGACCCTCCAAGCACTACTCAAGGGGGAGATTATTCTGCATGTTGAAGGTTTAAGGTTTACTCCATTGAATGTGAAACCTCCAGTGATCATAGATTGGAAATTTATTGGTGGAGCATTGGGAACTGAATATGAAGTCATTAGAGCAGACAAGTCAAAGAAAGTTCTTCAAGCCTTCCATTGGATAATTAGAGATTTTGAAAGAGATGATGTACAAGCTTGGAAAACTGAAATACTCTCATGAAAGAAGAGGAGTATGTTTTGGTACTGACCTGGCAATGGATATTCTCTGTGGACTATTTGAACCAGGATACAAGAAAAAGAGTTCAGTCTTCAAGAAAGAAGGACCAAACAATCCTATTCTCAATTGGTATGTCTATGAAAGGAGTGGCATATACTCAATTATAAGAAGACATGGAGCAAGAGAATTCTACTTGGTGGATGTTAAATATCCACATTCATTGAAGACATTGGATGAGATGTTTGAGATAAAACTGAATGGACCAAGTGACTCAAAAATTGCTCATGAACTCATTTGAAGAATCTTGTGTCAAAGGATAGAAGAAAAGTCCAAGGGAAAGTCTGACTGGCAAAACAAATAGTTGTAATTAACTTAAAATAGTTAAAACTATGTTGTTAATGAAAATAGTTAGTACTGTTGGAGCATAAAACTTGTACTTTTGATGTGTCATAAAAGTTCAAGGTTAGGGGGAGATTGTTGGGTTATAACTTAGTTAAAATAGTTTAACCATGAACAATTCACTTAACAAACGAGAATAGTAACATAAACTATCAATGCGAAAGACATTAAGAGTTACTACGGAAGAACAAGTTAGTGCGGCTGTTCAACAAGTTACTACGGCTGGTCAAGTTACTACGGAAGTTTAACAAGTTGCTACGGGCAAGGTCAAATGCTACTGAAGAAGTCAAGATATGGAAGACCAACTTGCCGTGCAAGTATAATCTAAGTTATAGAATTATAATTAGATTATGTTTCCTTTTGTTAATTAGATAGAGTTTCCTTATTTCTAGATAATGATATATTTAGATAAGGATAGATGATGTTTCCTAGTTTATCTAGGTCGGCCTCAAGGTCTATATAAAGATAGATCCTTGTATTCATAAAAACACGTTGTATTGATATTCTTAAGATTAATACGATTGAGGCTTATAATTCGACAATACTTTTTGTTTGTTCTTATTCATAACTTATTGTTCGACAACTTGTAATATTGAAGTATTCATCCGCTGCTGAACTTCTTCAATAGATCTCGATCTTAACGAAGGCAAATCTATTAGTTTATATTAACTAATTCGATCCTGACAGACGTCCCTTCTGACTAAGGACACCCCCAATTCCCAAACCTGACGCATCACATTAAACCTGAAAAGTAACCTGGAAATTGGGCAAAGCAAGGATGGGTGCTCGTGTAATGTAACGCTTTAACTCCTCAAAGGAAGTGGTAGCGGCCACTGTCCAACAAAACCCACTTCCTTTTAAACAATCAGTAATCGGCGCGACTATGGTGCTGAAATTACGAATAAACCGGCGATAAAAACAAGCTAGCGCATGAAAACTCCGAACCTCATGAATTGTATTTGGAATGGGCCATGTGGTGATTGCTTCTATCTTAGACTCGTCCACACGAATTCCATTTCCCGAGACCAAGAATCCTAAAAATAAAACTTCTGAAGAAAAAAAAAACTTATCATGGTTGGCATAAAGCTTTTGCTCCCTCAAAATCTTAAATACCCGACGAAGATGGTAGAGGTGATGTTGAAGATCTCGACTAAACACAAGGATATCGTCATAATAAACGACAACACATTTCCCAATAGGTGGTTTAAAAATATGATTCATTAATCTCATAAAGGTACCCAGGGCGTTTGAGAGCCCGAAAGGCATAACCATCCACTAATACAACCCATCCCTCGTTTTGAAAGATGGTTTCCATTCATCCCTGGGGCGCATTCGAATCTAATGATACCCACTGCGTAAATAAATTTTAGAAAAAATCATATCCCCATGGAGCTGATCAAAAAGATCGTCGAACCGTGGAATGGGAAACCTGTATTTTATCGTGATTTTGTTAACGGCACGGCTATCAATACACATGCGATAAGCCCCATTTGATTTAGGAACTAATAACGCGGGAACCGCAGACGGGCTTATACTCTCTCTCTAATAACGCCCTTATCAAGAAGTTCAGTGACATGCCGGTGTAGTTCATCATATTCTTTAGGGTTCATACGATAAGATGGTTTATTTGGGATCACTGCACCCGACATGAAATCAATACAATGCTGAATATATCGAATAAGCGGTAAGACGACAGGTATGTCGGTGGGAAAAACATCCTGAAGCTCATATAACAAGGGTTGTACTTCTGGTGGCGTTTCAAAAATTTTCGGGATTACTTCAGCTATGATCATGACAAACACAAACGATGATTTTGAAGACCTGGTAAAATCCAAGAAGGCTGACTGGTTAAGCACAAGGGCTTCAATTCCTGTTTCACGTGCATCCATGGGAACTAGCTGAATATTAACTCCCCTTTCTTGAAAGTGTAAGTATTGAGGAAACCATCGTGTCTTGTACGCCTATCATACTGCCACGGCCGCCCAAGCAGAATATGGCACGCATCCATATGAATAACTTCTCACCAAACCTCATCTGAATAATGAGTACCTATGCTAAACTGGAAAAGGCAACTCTGATTAACTTTCACTACATTGCCGTTTTTTACCAGGTCAACTGATAAGGTTCGGGGTGGGGTTCAACTTTTAATCCCAATTTTTCTACCATGACTGTAGCCACCATGTTCGCACAACTGCCCCCATCAATAATAACAGTACACACTTTCCCTTTTACTGTACAACACGTTCGAAAGATGTTATTGCGAAGCCAAAGATTATCATCTGGGGAGCAAGTCGGGTTGGTGCTTAGGACTCGCTGAGCAACTAAGGATTCACCCTTATCTGCGTAAATTTTTTTTGTTTCAACTGCATCTAGTTGTTCACCCTTTATATCATAAATGGGCGGTGTGTCTTCAGTAAGGGTTACACGTTGAGTATTCAGACATTCCCGCGCAAAGTGTCTCAACCCGCCACACTTGAAACATCGGGGAGGTGCAAGAGAGGAACTTGCGGGTGCACTAGATGATGAAAATCCCTCGGATTTACTTGCACTAAATCGAGGCCCAACGGGTATCCCTGAGACTCCCCGGTAACTCTCGGTTTTGACTGGAGTAGAAAAAACACGAGATGTGGTGGAATTTCCTTTTGTAATAAGTTGTTTCTTCACTTTCAATGCCAATTGACATACATCATTAAACGTCCAGTAAGGCTGAAGTTGGACCACGTCGACAATCTCGGTCGTAGAGCCTCAATAAAACGAGCAATGACTTATCCCTCCTCCTCGCCCACACCGCACCTCATTCGTAACCTGTCAAATTCACAAATCCATTCCTCAACGGTAGTAGACCGTTAAAAGATGTTATGATAGTCCAAGAATGCCTGTTGGCAAAAATTGGGTGGAAGAAACTTCCCACGAAGGAGTTTCTGCATCTTGTCCCACGTTCTAACCTTAGACCATCCCTCTTGAGCCCTCTTTTTATCACATGTTCCCTGCATAAAGATGTGTATTTACGAAGTTTAATAGCCACTAGTTTTACCTTATACTTATCAGGGATATAACGTAAATCGAAGACTCGTTCGACAGTTTGAAGCCAGTCAATAAACATATCAGGTTCTGCCTTCCCATCAAATTCTGGGACATCAATCTTAACTCCCAGATTTCGTAACGGATCAATCCTTGGTTCCCGTCTTGCAAAAGGATTCCACCGATCATCTTCAGCAAATATTAGATTTTGATAACCGGCCCCTTTATCCCAGATGACTGGTCAGTCTCGGTATCTTCATGAGTTGGAACGCCCCGCTGCAATTCTAGGTCCTAGACCCGCTGTTGCAAGCGCACGCTCTCCTCGATGTGTCTTAGATCTCGACCATAACCCTCGTTGCCTCGTTTGGCGCTTCTACGGGGATATCTAGGAATGTGTGCTCTACCGTCGCCCATAACGAATCTTGTTGGCGCTCTGATACAAAACTGATGCAGTTATTCTTAATAGCAGTTTGGTTAACACGACAAAAAATGAAAATGCTGGAACTTTTATTATCACAATGATATAATAAAAAAAAACAGTCTGACAATGAGGAAAAGTAAACAATTTAAAGACGTGCCTAAGCCAGCTAACTTAGGAAACAAATAAGTTCAAAAAAACAAAATATTCTAAATAAAATACTAAAAAAAAACACATGTTCCAACATATTCCCGCAACATATGCAAACCCTTAGCTCGGTTCCTCAGTTGGGCCCTCTTCTTGAGTTGGACCTGAACCAGGTAGTTGATTTGGGTCAGTCTCGTTTGGCTCAGCTGCGTTAATGGTGTATCAGAAAGGAGAAATCGGACCTTGTTTGACATGGTACGATCTATAATGAACCTTACAACTTTACCATTATCTTTTTGGGATTATACCGTAGAGTCTGTTGTACGCATTCTCAACATGGTTCCAACTAAGAAGGTTGATAAGACACCATATGAAATATGGTATGGGAAAGCCTCAAATTTGTCTTACTTAAAGGTTGGGATGTCAGGCACTCGTTAAGCGCGATACGCCTGACAAACTCGAACAAATATTGCTTAAGTGTATCTCCGTAGGATACCCAAAGGAAAAGATGGTTTACTACTTCTATAGTCCTTCTGAGATTACTGTGAAAGTTGCTCGATATGCTGAGTTTTCAAAACAAGGCTTATCGCTCAA
This sequence comes from Senecio squalidus, assembly GCA_910822075.1. NCBI lineage: Eukaryota > Viridiplantae > Streptophyta > Magnoliopsida > Asterales > Asteraceae > Senecio > Senecio squalidus. Next base: position 53,421,426 of record CAJVGC010000591.1, read on the forward strand.
GGAAACAGTGGGAGGATTGTAGAACTTGACGAGGTTCAAGAGGAAGATACATCACCTTCTACTCACACTGGTGATCAACAATTTAGGGGGGGGGGGATATAATTGAGCCTCAATTCATGCCTCAATATGATCCTCAAGTTGAGATTGAGCCTCATGATATCCCTCAGCCTCAAACTCAAATTGTTGATGCTCCAACTCGTAGGTCCGAAAGGACGATACGTGCACCCAATAGATTGAACTTAAACGTTAATCTAGAGGAGAATGGCGTATCAGGGTATCTTAATGAACCTCAAACCTTGAAAGCTGCATTTTCAGGTCTTGACGTTGAAAAATGGCTTCAAGCTACGAATGTGGAGATGCAATCCATGAAAGAAAACGAAGTTTGGATTTTGGTGGATAAACCCCCCAAATGCTAAAATTGTCGATTGCAAATGGCTCTTTAAGATAAAGACCGGCGTGGATGGAAATATACACATCTATAAAGCTCGTCTTGTGGCAAAAGGATTTACTCAAGTTTATGGAATAGACTATGAGGAAACTTGTTCCTAGTGGCAGACATTAGGGCTATTAGAATTCTCTTAGCCATAGCGGCGTTCTATGACTATGAGATATGGAAAATGGATGTCAATACAACCTTCCTGAATGGTTATCTAGACGAATACGTCTATATGAATCAGCCAAATGGTTTTATTGATCCATTACATCTCAACAAGGTGTGCAAGCTTAAAAAATCCATTTATGGACTTAAGCAAGCTTCACGGAGTTGGAATAAAAGATTTGACGAAGAAATCAAAAGGTTATGCTTCATTCAGAATTTCGATGAGCCATGTGTGTATCAAAAGGCCAGTTGGAGTAATGTTACTTTTCTAGTCTTATATGTAGATGTCATATTGCTAATGGGAAAAAACATTAAATGCTTGAAGATGTTAAATCTTATCTTGGAAAGTGTTTTGCCATGAAAGACTTAGGAGAGGCAACATTTATTTTGGGAATCAAGATCTCGAGAGATAGATCTAAGCGGTTTATAGAGTTAAGTCAGAATGCTTACATTGATAAAATAATTGAGCGATTTAGTATGGAAAATTCCAAGCGTGGATATTTACCAATGCAAGATTGACTTAAACTTAGCATCAAGTATCGTGCTTCTACACCTCAAGAGGTGGAGCGTATGAAAAGGATACCTTATGCTTCGGCAGTAGGGTCTATTATGTATGCGATAAGATGTACAAGACCCGATGTTGCTTTTGCTCAAAACGTTGTTAGCAGGTTTCAACAGAATCCAGGCGAAAGACACTGGATTTCTGTAAAGAACATACCGAATTACCTTAGGGCTACTAAAGATATGGTTCTGGTGTATGGTGGAAATCTTGAGGAACTAAAAGTTACTGGTTATTGGGACGACGGATTTCAGACTGACCATGATGACACCAAATTTCAAACTGGATATGTGTTCGTTATGAATGGAGGAGCTGTAGTTTGGAAAAGCAAGAAGCAATCCACTACAACCATGTCTGCAACAGAATTAGAGTACATAGCAGCTGCTGAAGCTGCAATGGAAGCTGTTTGGATGCGGAAATTTATTTCTGGAGTTGGTGTTGTTCCCACATCCAAGTCTCCTATAGATATGTATTGCGACAACACTGGTGCAATTATCATAGCCAACGAACCCGGTGTTCAGAAATGAGCTAGACACTTTCAGAGGAAATTTTACTATGTTCGTGAGCAAGTCAATCAAGGTGAAATTCAGGTACTCAAAGTTCACACGAATGATAACTTAGCAGAACCCTTTACGAAGGCTCTGCCAAAGACGAAGATAACTCACTTAGCTGAGGGTATAGGACTTCGTCTATCTAGTAATCACATGTAAATCCGTGAATTTAATATTTGGATATATGGATGTAATAAACAATTTTATTTATAAATGAAATAATATTTATGATATTTTGTTTTCATTTATTATAATAATTGTCATCATATTTTTTTGTTTTATCCATGAATAATGTTGGGTAATATCATTCTAAATATCCGTTGTCGGTTGATCATATGAGAGTATGATTGAATTAAGACAATATCTGAGTATTTAGTCAGCTTGGTTCACAAACTCACATGGTATCCATTCTGATGCATACTGGATTATCCCACATGAATTATTACTTATGGATCTCTGTCATTAAGTAAATTCAAAAGGTTGGTTATCCTTAGACTTGAGATACAAGTTGCTACTCATGTACATAGTGCATTTTGATCATAGTCAATACTACTCCTAGATAAGGGTGGTAAAAGGCTATTTTCGGTAATGTTGCGAAACACGATGACTACCAGTTGTATTCAATAAAGGATTTGTTCCTTCAGTGAAAAACTGAAGTTAGATACTTACTGGGCCACTCATGAATACTTAAGATGGTTGTCTGGCCAGACCCAAATACGTCCAGAACTGTCTCGGCTATATTCGGTAATCTGAAGTGATTCACGAAATGATAAAATAGAAGTTAAAATGGAATGACTTTGATCCATCTCCAAGTTTTAACTAGAGTATCTGTAACAAAAGGATATAAACTGAACATAGACTCACAGTGACTTTAGCGAAACTTCACTCGTGCATTTATGGGAACATTGATATGTTGCTAGACAATAATCAATGTTATCATATATGTTTGAAAATTATTCAAAAGTGGGACCTGTTGGTATTTGAATGGTTTTAGCAAATATGTGTCTGTAAATGTGTGAGTCATTGGGAGCGTACACGTCAACATTGAGATATTGCTTATTTTCGTTTAAGTTATTAATTATTAGGTAAGTGTTAAAAGTTAATAATTAAATAACTAAAGGGATTGTTTTTGTAAGTTAATGGTTAACTTGGAGATTAAGTTTTGCCTATCTATAAATTAACCTTTCTAGATTAGGTTAAAACGATCCTACATCAAAAATCTCTCCCCCTCTTCCTCTTGGTTTCGACCGAATAACCAAAAGAAAGGGGTTTTCGGTTTTCGTTGATTCAAGCAAAGGAAAGGAAGTCAAGATCGTTGACTAGATCGGGGTAAGTACTAGCATACAAGCATATCGATAAAGACGGTGTCGTATACGTAATCAAAGATAGATCTTACACTTAGATCTATTGTTTTCAAACAAATAATTAAAGGCTTAAAGGTATAACTTAATCCGATTTAATTATTCCTATGTGATCCTGTTTTCCGCTGTCATGTATTGTTTGACAATATAACTCGTGTTGTATACCTATACTTACAAGTTACGAATGTTGGGTTCTCCGATTTAATTAGACAAGTGATGTTGTTTATATATGACAATTGTTTTTTTGAGTATTGAAATCCTTTTGACAAAATCATATATAATTTTAACATCAATGAGTAATTTTAAAAAAATAAATGATATAAAATGTATATGATCTTTACCTTCGAAAAAAAATCGAATTTTATCAACTTTATTTTCTTTTTGTTTATTAACAAATGTTAGAAACTTAAAAGATATCAAATTTGATTTTAGCTTCAATATAAAATTTAATTATGTAATTTATACCGTTTCTCTTTTCTCAAAGAAAAAAAAAAGATGTCCTTGAAGTCTTTTTGCAAATTAAAAAGGATGTTTGAATTTTTAATAAAAGAAACACTTCTTAAATTAATCTTGAGAAAAATATTAAATATCTTATCTAAAACAACATGTTTAGATTTCAACCAAATGCAAAAGGGTAGTGATATGTACAAGGAGGGTTTGGTTTTGTATATAGAAATTTAACATCAATGAGTAATTTTAAAAAAATAAATGATATAAAATGTATATGATCTTTACCTTCGAAAAAAAATCGAATTTTATCAACTTTATTTTCTTTTTGTTTATTAACAAATGTTAGAAACTTAAAAGATATCAAATTTGATTTTAGCTTCAATATAAAATTTAATTATGTAATTTATACCGTTTCTCTTTTCTCAAAGAAAAAAAAAAGATGTCCTTGAAGTCTTTTTGCAAATTAAAAAGGATGTTTGAATTTTTAATAAAAGAAACACTTCTTAAATTAATCTTGAGAAAAATATTAAATATCTTATCTAAAACAACATGTTTAGATTTCAACCAAATGCAAAAGGGTAGTGATATGTACAAGGAGGGTTTGGTTTTGTATATAGAAATTTAATGTAGTAAGACAACCATACCCCTCAAAATAGTTTTACCTCTTCCTTCCTTGTTCTGAGTTGCAACACTAGAATCATTAATTATTTAAATGTATCTTTGCAAAAAGGTTTGGGGTTTGTCCCATTAGTAAAAGATTGTTCTTTTCTAGGGGAGGTCTTGGGTTCGAGCTTCCCTCTAGTGTTTCCTACTTAGGTGAATATTAGGAGATATGTAACTAACTTTGGTGTAAGGTTTATAGGTCGCATACTGCCCAAATGAATGTCACTGTAGCTCCGAATCACTAACATTACCGTTCAAAAAAAAAAAAAAAGGTTTTTCTTTGTTTTGCGTTTTCATTTTCGGTTTTATTCCAAGTCGTGACAACAATCTTGTATTTGACTATATTTTTCTTTTAATTCATTCCAATTTGGGCAAACTCATTTATAGGTGTAGTGTGTACATACTACATAGAAATATTTCCAAAACATGCATGAAGAAAAGACATGGGACATATATAAAAACATCAAACTTAGATAAGCCTCTTAATATCTGTCTTATAATCGTCATTAATTTAACTTTTGTCTCAGGTGAGGAAATCATAGAAAGTTAAAAATTATGACCAATGAGGACATCGATGAAACAATTGATCGTATAAGAGTAACCTAAACATAAAACATTCGGATGATCATCAATGTCAACATAATACGTGTAAACAAAAACATAACTAATCCGATTTATATTCATATCCGGCAACATATGACAAAAAAACTTGTAAAAATTAACCGTGATAACCGACCAATCAAATGGAAAAAAACGGGTTATTTAATAGAAGTTTTTAACTGCAAATCGAGAAGGGATGGTTGGATTGAGCGGAGACCATGAAAGGAGATTAAGAACGTCGGTGGAAAGGAACGATGTAATGATTGTGTGTGAGATTTGAGAGTGAAGAAAAGAAAAAAAAAGAGGTACAAATTGTTACCGGGTATAAATGTCTAAAGACATTAAATTTCCGTGTACCTAACAAAATCTTTCGTGTACATATCACCCCCCAATACATTATTCAAGTAAACTTAGAATATTTTCTTTTATCAGTTTACTAGCTTATTGACCCGTCTAATACGCGTAGAATTATATCAAAAAATATATAATTTTAACAAAGAAACTATAACTTATATAAAAAGATTAATAGACAACTATTAGTCATGTAGACAAAATAATTATGTTAGCAATTGTATAGTTAAAAACAAATTTACTATGTAATTCGGAAAAAACTTTATTAAAAATAAAATAATTATAATATATAAAAAGCTAAAAATATTGCGTAAATAGGATGGAAAAAAAAACATAAGATTTTTTTATATGATATGTTTTCCGTTTATATACAAAACACTCGTAAACCAATAAAATAATTTTATTTTTATTTTATAATATATACAAAAAACTAAAAATATTGGATAAATAGGGAAAAAAAAACAGAAGATTTTTTTATATGATATGTTTTTCATTTATATGCAAAAACACCCGTAAAACAATAATATAATTTTAGTTTCTTTAAGTAGAAAGATTAATTATTTTATTTAATTATTAATATTTAAAATAAGGGTTAAATTATTTAAAGTAAAGGGGTTAAAATGAAATTATTAATGAATAAAAATCTTCAAAATGATCTAATGGTTTAAATTAAAGTTGGATTCCCATTTAATGATTATTACTTTACAAAGTGGTATTTTAGGGGCTTTTCTTTTTATTATATATTAACAACTAAGATATGTTTCAATTAAATATAAAATAATATAAATTTGTTTAAATTTATATTATTTTATATTTAATTGAAACATATCTTAGTTGTTAATATATAATGAAAAAAAGCCCCTATATACAAAAAACAATTGTTAACACCCATTTTATCGGCAATCTTCTTCCAAAAAAGTATTCACAAAATCCCCTATTTGTCTTGCAACAGTTTGATGGTTGTGGATTGGTAGAACGAAGGTTCCGACAATGACTTTCGCAACTGATGCTCTTAAGAGAGGTGGTCGATGATGTGATGGTCTCATGGTAGTATGCAAATCAACAATTGATAATGTGAGAAGTAATAATAAGTTATTTTTAAATCTTTATAGATAAATGAAAAAGGCAACTTTTTTTTTTGTTTTGTCTTTTTCTACACATACAGTGTTTTACAAAAATATCACCGCAAACATATTTGCTTAAGAAACACTTATTACAAAAAACAAACACCATTTATATGATGTTATATTCAACGAGACCTATAATATACCATAAAATTATATGTGGGAGTATTAAGATCATATGTGATTTTACTGTAAATTATATGTTTTTATACCATAAGTAGCGTCGTGCTTGTTCAAGAAAGAGAGTGTCCCTTCGACGGAAAGAAAGACTTTGGAAATAAATAGTCAATGGTCTATGAGGAAGACATATTTTGCATATTTTGTCGCTGGTCTATCGAGAGGGGACGAGAAATTTTCAACGAAAAAAGTCTTTTCTGAATCGAACGTGAAAGTCATTTTCCATCGAATGGCTTCTGGGGTGGACGATGAAGCGGGACCGTCCCATCAAGGACGAGTTGAAGCTATACCGTCCCATCATAAGTATGTGGTCCAAAATCGGAGAATCATATTTCATTATTTTCAGGATGTGATATGGTTTTCTAACATATATCGTTTATTTTTATTTGGTAAAAAGATCATATATTATTAATTTATGTATTTGTTGCAAACAAATGTTTCACAAACGATTCGGGAAGAAACTTTCTACATTAAAAAATATTGTCTCCGGTTACAAAAAGTAATGGTATGTGTAGATAGAATTAGATTAGTTTTGACAACCTTGACCAATACATGGGAATTAAAAACTAATTTTGAAATAGCGAAATTTACTTTTAATGTAATCCGTGATTTGTGATATACTGATATGTTAGGTAGGATTTATTCTATGAAAGATTAATATAATTCACGATACTAATCATCAAATGATTAGAGTTTAAAGGCAAAATTCAATGGATTTTGAAAGCAAAACAAGAATCCATCAAACAAGGGAAAAAGTTATTTCATCTTTCAGTTCTTGAAATGAGGTGATTATGTAGAAATCTTTAATATATGATAAAAAGGAGTCTAAAATGGTACATGACAAGGTAAGGACCGTTTGATTAGTTAACTTTTCTGTTTTAATCGTTAGATCAAATTGATAATGTTATCAAAAATTATTTTTATTTTACACCCTCTTACAATAAATAATTACATTCTCTATTTAATTCACATATCTACAAAAATAAAAACAAAATTTCAATTTATTTATAAAATCACTCAATTTGGACTATCATTTACCTTATTGTTATTTTTAAAATCTCTTAATAAAAAATATCAAAATATGTGTATAAACGTAAAGGTGTAAAATCTCACAATAAAAAATATCAAAACATGTGTATAAACGAAAAGGTTAATATGATATTATAACTATAAACAACATGTATATATACGTAAAGTATTATATATTATTATATGTATAACATTGTATTTTCATAATAACTGTAATATCCCAAAAACTTAAAATACCTATTTTGAAAGATTAAGCAATAAGGCAAAATTTGAGTCTAAGTATATTTTATTTATAACTTAAGTATTTAACTAATGATTATTTGCTAAAAGTTACTAATGAAAATACTATGATTTGAGTTCAAACACTTTTGTTAATCATGAGTTTTACAAAAGATTAATAATATGACTATTATTTGATACTAAGCTAATATTAAATCAATGAGAAGTGATTATTTCAACAAAAACAAACGTATAAGAAGGCTTTTTAGTCTAAATGTATTTTTATTGAATTAAATGTGAACTAAAAGAAATTAATAAGGCATACATCATAAATAGAATTAAAACCCATCAACTCTTCTTATTCCTAGATTTTAATACAAAAGTAAGTTATATTTTAGTCACAAAATAAAGTATTAAACGTTTTCACTCCTTCACTTGCCCATCATGTTCAACCATTACTTCATTTGCCAAAATTCCACTCTTTGTCTATTTTGTTGTGGGGATGAGAAGAAATGGAGTAAAGGAAGAATATAACTTTGGGTGTTTAAGGAGTGAAACAAATATTCACTACTACAGTTTATCATCGTTCACTAAATCAAGTATGTTTACCGTTATTAAATTTTATTTTTCATCTAGTCAATTTATAAGATGTTGTCAACTAGAAATATAATATGTTAAAAAGATATTTTTTTTTCTCCTACAAGGAAATAAGTGGTAATAGTCTATAACAATATAGAAAATGTGATTTCTAACAAAGTTATATTTTTGATACTAAGTTATGAAATTTCGTTTAAGTTACTAAGATCACTAAATTGGTTTCACCATAAAAGAGATGGTATATCATTATTGTATAATTATTTAATGTAATATTTTTTCTTATAAAATATTTGATATAAAACGATAATACTTTTTGAAAGTTTTAAAAGAATAATTTTATGAATAAGTTACGAGTGGATATTACATATTTCCTATTTGATTATGTCCTAATACGTTCCATTTGTTAGATATCTTTTGGTGATCGCCAATTCGTTACAATCTATTCGAATCATGTGTTTTTGGAATTTGAGGTACGGATATTCTTGGTCTCTTTTGACTATTTTCTCTTGTTAGTATAATTTGTACGGATATTCTATACATTATATGTATATTTGGTGTCATCTTTCGATTGATTATTATTGTGATTATTGTTACGAATTTTCGATACATTTATATGTATATTTGTTGTCTTCGTTCGATTGATTATTTGTGATATTGATTATTTTGAGTCTATGAATATTCTTAGTTTTCTTTTTAGTATTCATTTCGTTCGTGCTCATTCGATATCTTATTTGCCTCAATTTGATTCATAAGTTATTATATTGATTCATACTTCATTCGATACGTCTTTGTTTTGATATATAATGATTCTTAATTCTTCTTATATGTGTTTCTTTTAATCATTTGTACGAATATTTTATCTCTTAATAAACATCAATTGTTTGTAAAATGATCTTTAAGTGTGTATCTTAATCTTTCTTTCGATTCGTACATATCCTTATTGATTTCCTATTTCTTTAAATACATGTTTCCTTTGATTATGGTACGAATTCCTTCTTCTTATCATATGTGTATCTTTTGACCGTTTGTACAAATTCGTATAAGTCTCTTTTGAAAATCTCGTTAAATGATTCGAAATAATATTTGGTATGACATGTATGTTTGCATAAAAATTTGTTTAAGTTTTGTTTTGAAATCATATTACTTTATTATGATCATTTGGTGTACTAACGAAAACTTGTGATCGTGTGTAGATTTGGAAATGACTAAACTAAAAGTATTTTATTTGTCAAAAACCATGTCTCTAAAACCCTACCGAAACAGTCCAAAACAGCCCCGAGACAGCCCGAATCAGTTCCGAATCGAGTCCGAAAAAGTCCCGAAACACGCCCCGAAAAAGTCTCGAAGCACAAGGTAAGAACACTGTGTGATTGTGGTAATTGGTACGGTGATTCGTATAAAGTGTCACTCATTCCATGTGGCTTTACATGTCCCTATAAGGACCCGTTAAGTTATTATTTCGTAAATAGATTGATAATGTTGTCATGATGACTCGTGACAAGATTAGAACGAACGGTTGGGTAGACACGTGATTTTCAAAATAAATAAAATGTCACATTGAATAATATTTTATGTTTATGCTTAAACTACTTTACGTACATTATAAATAACTTTCTAAACATATTTTGGAGTCTATTAATCACTTTGAAAATTTGTAAAAGTATTTTGAAAATTTGTAACATATAAGTCGGTTAAAACGGTTTTGTAAGATATGCCTAAGAGTAACCTATCCATGGAGGTCCCATGGGCGCGTTATTGTGACACCAATAATGTGGCATCGACCGTAGCGGTGTATTTTGCTATATCTACGGCGTCTCTTTTTGTTTACCCGGATTGTGGTAAGGTGCACTAAGTATTATTTGTTATAAGAGGCGTATGGATCGATCCTAGGAACTTTGTGTGTTTGATGGTGGACGTTTATCGTAGTGTCATACGAAACGTTTGCACCTTTTGGAAAGACTAGTGGTATGTGTTACCCTAGGATTTCATTTGATATTTGTTACCTATTTGTTTGACTCTTGGTGCATTATTTTACGAAATTTGGCTTTCTAAAATGTGAATATATGTTTGTATTACTTTGATATATTTGACGTTGGGTGGTGGGGATATACTACATATTTGTATTTTGCTTTGAAAATAAGTTTGGTTTGAAAATAAGTTTTGTCTTGCTACTTTGTATTTTTAAATAAGTTTTGTATTTATTTATTATGCATGTCATACCTATTCCGTGTCATTTGTATATATCTGTTCACTGAGCATTCGCTCAGCCGTTTTTTTTTTCTTTCTTTCTTAAACGGCAGGTACTCAGGGCTTTGGGAAATGGGGTCGAGCGTAGAGAGATTAAGGATATAGAACCCTTTCCATAGACTATTTAATCTTGTTTAGTCCCTCGTTTGGAATATTATCTTTTGAATATTCGATTTGTCTTTGATTAAGTTAACGCCCTTTTGCCTTTTAAGTTCCTTTCGATATCATTTTGTATGCTTTGTAAGTCGGGGCGTTACAGAATGGTATCAGAGCTTCGGCTCTTTCCTGTAGAAACTTAGACTTAAGTTATGGCCTGTGAGATTTGGGTAGACTTTGGGTTAGGATTCTTTTCGTATCTGATTAAAATGTTCTACTTTTTACACCTTTCACTTTTTATAGATCGATCTAATCTCTTAAACATTTATTCGTCCTAATTGTTTTTATCTAGTCTCGATTGATATTGTTTGCTTTCGTTTCGTAACTTCCTTCAATTTCGAGGACGAAATTCTTTTTAAGTAGGTAGATTTGTAATATCCCAAAAACTTAAAATACCTATTTTGAAAGATTAAGCAATAAGGCAAAATTTGAGTCTAAGTATATTTTATTTATAACTTAAGTATTTAACTAATGATTATTTGCTAAAAGTTACTAATGAAAATACTATGATTTGAGTTCAAACACTTTTGTTAATCATGAGTTTTACAAAAGATTAATAATATGACTATTATTTGATACTAAGCTAATATTAAATCAATGAGAAGTGATTATTTCAACAAAAACAAACGTATAAGAAGGCTTTTTAGTCTAAATGTATTTTTATTGAATTAAATGTGAACTAAAAGAAATTAATAAGGCATACATCATAAATAGAATTAAAACCCATCAACTCTTCTTATTCCTAGATTTTAATACAAAAGTAAGTTATATTTTAGTCACAAAATAAAGTATTAAACGTTTTCACTCCTTCACTTGCCATCATGTTCAACCATTACTTCATTTGCCAAATTCCACTCTTTGTCTATTTTGTTGTGGGGATGAGAAGAAATGGAGTAAAGGAAGAATATAACTTTGGGTGTTTAAGGAGTGAAACAAATATTCACTACTACAGTTTATCATCGTTCACTAAATCAAGTATGTTTACCGTTATTAAATTTTATTTTTCATCTAGTCAATTTATAAGATGTTGTCAACTAGAAATATAATATGTTAAAAAGATATTTTTTTTTCTCCTACAAGGAAATAAGTGGTAATAGTCTATAACAATATAGAAAATGTGATTTCTAACAAAGTTATATTTTTGATACTAAGTTATGAAATTTCGTTTAAGTTACTAAGATCACTAAATTGGTTTCACCATAAAAGAGATGGTATATCATTATTGTATAATTATTTAATGTAATATTTTTTCTTATAAAATATTTGATATAAAACGATAATACTTTTTGAAAGTTTTAAAAGAATAATTTTATGAATAAGTTACGAGTGGATATTACATATTTCCTATTTGATTATGTCCTAATACGTTCCATTTGTTAGATATCTTTTGGTGATCGCCAATTCGTTACAATCTATTCGAATCATGTGTTTTTGGAATTTGAGGTACGGATATTCTTGGTCTCTTTTGACTATTTTCTCTTGTTAGTATAATTTGTACGGATATTCTATACATTATATGTATATTTGGTGTCATCTTTCGATTGATTATTATTGTGATTATTGTTACGAATTTTCGATACATTTATATGTATATTTGTTGTCTTCGTTCGATTGATTATTTGTGATATTGATTATTTTGAGTCTATGAATATTCTTAGTTTTCTTTTTAGTATTCATTTCGTTCGTGCTCATTCGATATCTTATTTGCCTCAATTTGATTCATAAGTTATTATATTGATTCATACTTCATTCGATACGTCTTTGTTTTGATATATAATGATTCTTAATTCTTCTTATATGTGTTTCTTTTAATCATTTGTACGAATATTTTATCTCTTAATAAACATCAATTGTTTGTAAAATGATCTTTAAGTGTGTATCTTAATCTTTCTTTCGATTCGTACATATCCTTATTGATTTCCTATTTCTTTAAATACATGTTTCCTTTGATTATTGGTACGAATTCCTTCTTCTTATCATATGTGTATCTTTTGACCGTTTGTACAAAATTCGTATAAGTCTCTTTTGAAAATCTCGTTAAATGATTCGAAATAATATTTGGTATGACATGTATGTTTGCATAAAAATTTGTTTAAGTTTTGTTTTGAAATCATATTACTTTATTATGATCATTTGGTGTACTAACGAAAACTTGTGATCGTGTGTAGATTTGGAAATGACTAAACTAAAAGTATTTTATGTGTCAAAAACCGTGTCTCTAAAACCCTACCGAAACAGTCCCAAATCAGCCCCGAGACAGCCCCGAATCAGTTCCGAATCAGTCCCGAAAAAGTCCCCGAAACAGCCCCAAAAAAGTCTCGAAGCAACAAAGTAAAGAACAAGTGTGATTGTGGTAATTGGTACGGTGATTCGTATAAAGTGTCACTCATTCCATGTGGCTTTACATGTCCCTATAAGGACCCGTTAAGTTATTATTTCGTAAATAGATTGATAATGTTGTCATGGTGACTCGTGACAAGATTAGAACGAACGGTTGGGTAGACACGTGATTTTCAAAATAAATAAAATGTCACATTGAATAATATTTTATGTTTATGCTTAAACTACTTTACGTACATTATAAATAACTTTCTAAACATATTTTGGAGTCTATTAATCACTTTGAAAATTTGTAAAAGTATTTTGAAAATTTGTAACATATAAGTCGGTTAAAACGGTTTTGTAAGATATGCCTAAGAGTAACCTATCCATGGAGGTCCCATGGGCGCGTTATTGTGACACCAATAATGTGGCATCGACCGTAGCGGTGTATTTTGCTATATCTACGGCGTCTCTTTTTGTTTACCCGGATTGTGGTAAGGTGCACTAAGTATTATTTGTTATAAGAGGCGTATGGATCGATCCTAGGAACTTTGTGTGTTTGATGGTGGACGTTTATCGTAGTGTCATACGAAACGTTTGCACCTTTTGGAAAGACTAGTGGTATGTGTTACCCTAGGATTTCATTTGATATTTGTTACCTATTTGTTTGACTCTTGGTGCATTATTTTACGAAATTTGGCTTTCTAAAATGTGAATATATGTTTGTATTACTTTGATATATTTGACGTTGGGTGGTGGGGATATACTACATATTTGTATTTTGCTTTGAAAATAAGTTTGGTTTGAAAATAAGTTTTGTCTTGCTACTTTGTATTTTTAAATAAGTTTTGTATTTATTTATTATGCATGTCATACCTATTCCGTGTCATTTGTATATATCTGTTCACTGAGCATTCGCTCAGCCGTTTTTTTTTTTCTTTCTTTCTTAAACGGCAGGTACTCAGGGCTTTGGGAAATGGGGTCGAGCGTAGAGAGATTAAGGATTTAGAATGCTTCCCTTAGAATATTATTATCTTTTAGTACCTCATTTTGTAAATTTGTCTTTTGAATATTCGGTTTGCTTTTTCATAAGTTTAACCCCCTTTTTGCCTTTTAAGTTCCTTTTGATATCATTTTGTATGCTTTGTAAGATCGGGGCGTTACAATAACTTAACATCTATATAAACATAAAGTTTACGATTTAAGTTTTTATCTTTGTCCGCCCTATCGCGAAACAATAATCTAGTAATATTAGTATAATACCCACTTAATACGACAATAGCAAATAATTTGTGTGCTTTGAAATTCTGTTTGAGGCATGGAACTCTTGCGTGCTTGGTCCCTCTCGACCGAAAAAAAATGTATTAGTTTAAAGGATTTGTCATAGTATGTTTTAGTGTTGGGGTTAAAATTTAACAGGTTATCAACAATTGTCTTTACATTTAAAATATTATCTTTACATTTAAAATATTATCTCCAAATAATAAAGTATTCATAATAAATTTTCAATACATTTCTTAACCTATAGCAGTTGTGGTTATCAACATTAAATTTTAAATAATTATAAAATATTTGGTTTAAAAGGCTGAATTAGCAATTTTAAACATGTTAAAAGAGCAATTTATTTATCTTTAAGCTAATTACACTAAATTGTCCCCAAAGTTTAACTACAAATTATAGATTAAGTTAAATGTTTAAAAACATGTATAAATCGTTAATCTATGCAATCAAATTACCCATTTGTTCCTAATTTTCGATGGATATCTATTTGAGGGAACGAAATATATAATTAGTTGATAATTTTAGATATAATTTTGAAAGGACATCCTTAATTTTTTATTTAAAGAAAGAGATTTATAATCTTAAGTAAACTTTCGAAATGATATATATAATACATTTTATCTTTTGAAAGACTATAACTGCCACTTAACATTAGTCGTTGGGTTATGAGTTTGCCGTTCAATGTTAAGTATGTTGTGGGTGGGTCGGGTTATCCAAAATTTGCAAAGTCACATTTTTTGTTTCAAACTAAAATCCATACATATCTAGAGGAAAGCCCATTTGGTATATAAATACTAAAAGTAAACATTTTTATGATTTTGTTTTTATCTATTATAGATCATTATTATTTTTAGGATAGAATATTCTTTTAGGGGAAACTTTCTGACTTTAATTGCTTTGATGTTTGTCAGAAAGATTAAAAGTCAGAATTTTAAGCAGGGTGGAGTCTGGAATATGTTAACATGGGTTAATGTTCGTGTTGAGGAAAGGTTAGGAGGCAAAATTTTCGGAATTGCTTTTTAAAGAGGTAAAATATCACAAATAACATAAATATAACTATTTTTTATCGTGACAAAATTATAAAAACAGCTGCAACTACCTAATTTGTCTCGTGATTTTTAGGATATTGCAAAAAAAAAAAAAGTACTCAAACGTAACTTTTTGATTGGATACACTTATCATAGCACTATGTCTTCTGATTTCGAGCATTTCTCTAGTTAATATTAGAGTTGGAATAATCGATGAGTAGGGTAAAGTAACTTTTAATTTTGGTTTGCCAAAAAATTGATAGGTATAGTAACATGTAGTTTATTTCATTCATTTCGATACTGTCAGGATCGATTAGGTTATATAAACACAACCACACTATGTATTAAAAGATCTTAATATATCAAAGAAGTTTAGCAGCAGATTTAAACAGTTTGATATTCCAAATTTTGTGATTAAACGAATATTGTTTATATGAAGATTAATAACAATAACAATAACGAATATCACCAACATGCCTCAATGTATTAATCTTTAATGAATGATCAATACACATGTTTTTCTTAATACAATGATCTATATAAATATATATATATAATATATATATATATATATATATATACCTTGATGCTAAACCTAACACTTCTAGGAAACGACTTAAACATTACAGTTGTAAAGTAACTACAAATAAGGAAAAGATAATTACAAATCTATTCTAAAATTATTTTTTTCTTCTAAATTCTTCCTGCAGTAGTAACACTTTACGGGCAGTAGTAACAAGCTTGAGCAGGAGAATCCATCACACTAGCAGTAGTAACCAGTACTCTTGCAGTAGTAACTCGTATACTTGCAGTAGTAACTAGGCAGTAGTTAAGCAGTAGTAACCATGCATTAGGAACCAAACTTAACTTATTTTCATCAGTTTATTCCCAACAATCTCCCCCTAAACTGGAACTTTTATTATCATTAAAGTAATAAGTTTCAATACATACAGAGGATGATTACAAAACTAATTTCTAATGTCCTTCTTCTGTTTAGCTCTTTCTTTCTTCATCTTCAGTTGTTCTTCATTTCTTTGAAGTACCATTCTCCATTCCAAATCATTAGCCATCTGAGACTGTCTTAGAGAAAACAACCTTATAGTGGTCATCTCATGTAAAGTACCAAAATCCAAATCATACTTTTTCTCCACCAAATAGAACCTGATCACACCTTGTTTTCTGATTATTAAATGCATGCCACTT
Source organism: Senecio squalidus (assembly GCA_910822075.1). NCBI lineage: Eukaryota > Viridiplantae > Streptophyta > Magnoliopsida > Asterales > Asteraceae > Senecio > Senecio squalidus. The sequence goes on from CAJVGC010000591.1 coordinate 53,437,942, forward strand.
CTTTCATACAGAGCCCACTTAATCTCTGGATCATATCCTCCCCTATGAAATATACTGCTAAACATCCTAACTTCAGGAGTGAACATGCCATTTAGCCAATCAAGAGCAAGATCAGTTCCAGAACAAAAACCTCTGTTCCGTGAGTACTTTCTTACTCCATTTTGATGCAGTCTCACCAGATCTTGTCTTGTGAAGTCTTTGACCGTTCTGTAGAAAGCTAGCATCTGATACTTCTTGTTATCAACTCTTGTAACCATGCAAGTTTTTTTTATTCTCCCCTCCAACAAACTCTCAATCAATGATTTCTGGTAATTCAACAGCTAATGGCTCAACATGCATACCTTCTTCATGAAGAATCAGAGCTGAACAATCATCAGGAGATATCTCCACATCTCCTTCCCTTTCTACTATTGCAGTAGAATCAACAAGTACAAACTGATTGGAAGCAGTAGTTGCTTCATCAAGTGGCTTTTCAGAGTGAAAGGTTTCAACTGTAACAATTTCCTTTTCTACAGTAGTGACAACCCAATTCTCTGTTTCCCTTTGTAACTTTTCTAGGAGACATAGATTTCTTCCTTTTCTGCTGCTCAAGATTAACAACAGGTTGAGATTTAAATGGATTAGGGATTCCATGTCCTTGTTCATTCAGCACCATAGCTCCAGCTTCATGAGCTCTTTTCACCAACCTTTCCAACTCATACTTTTCTTGTTCTTGTTGTTTTGTTAATCTGACAGCTTCGTCTTTGTCTTTCTTTCTCTCTTTCTCATACAACCCAAGAATGTTTCCAAAGCACATAGGACCTAAGGATTTGTTTATCAGTATCCATATTTTCTTTCTTGGTTGTCTTTTTGACATCAATCTGTGGCTTCTTTGCTGCTTCATTTCTTTCTATCTTAGCAAGCTCTCTGTTATACTCAGCAAGCAAAGCTAGTCTCTTCTTTTCCTCTCTTTCAATTCTTTCAAACTCGGACATAGAATATTTTAGTTTGGGTGACTTCAAATCATTTAGCAATGTAGGATTAAATCTACCAAATCTCAAATCATTCAGTTCTTTTGATTTTGCATCTTTCTTATCAATGTATTTCTTAAAATCAATTTTTCCAAATTTCAAATCCACAGGTATTAACACACAATCAGAAACATTTTTCCTTTTAGACTTTAACCAACACTCTTCTTCTTTATGTTTCTTTTACATGTCAAACATTTTGTTTTCCTTTTTGATTTATTGATTTTAACTTTTTCATGCTTAACATTCTCACTTTTAATCACAGATTCATTCACATTTACAGGCAAACAATCATTCACACAATCAATATCAATTGTATTCAACATACAATTATCTAAAACAAGATCATCCACAAAATCTTTTGACATAACAAATTCATGAACTAAAAAACATCTCTCATGTTTACAACTATGGATTAGTTCAACAAATTCCTCCTCTATGTCAATTAATTCTATCTTATTACAATTCTCAACACTTTCTTCACAACCATCAGCTTTTACTCCTGAACTGTCTAATTCTCTACCTGCTACACAATTAAAAACTCTATTTAGACTAGTATTAACAGGCAGAGTATTCACATTATGCACAGATGAACAAGTTTCAGGCAGATCTACATTATCATTTAAAGCAGATGATTCATCAAAACAATTTTCAACAAGTAGACCACTTTTGAATGATGTAAATTCAGGCTTACTTGAGTAGTTGTCATTGAAAGGAGGAGGTACCGCATTGAATCCAAAACCTGCCCTTGCCTTATGCACCATTTGAAGCTCAATGATTCCACTCAAAGTCTTTGATGAAATGTTGAATTTCTCAACACGAATTTTTGACTCATTAAATTCATTTGAAACCTTTTGAAATCTTTTAAACAAGTTTCCATGCTGAGTTTCTAACATTCCCAGTTTTCCTTTATATTCATCTACATCGTTTGTCAAAGAGTCTATTTTTTATTTATAAACCTTTTCTTTGTTTAAAAATTCTCTTTGATGAAACTTTATCAAATCAATTTCTTTAATTAAACTGAGGTTGTGTTCCCTTATATATTTAACAGTGTGTAAGCAAGATAGAGTGCAAGTATTTGAAAGTACCTCATCTTGGTTGACAGAGGAAATTTTACTCATCAATGCAGATACAAATTTGTTCTTGTAATCTTCCTCAGTCACCTCATCCCATTCACAAAAAGTTGTCAAAGCTTTCCCACTTGTACTTGCATCTTCTTTGCCATTTTTCATCTCAGGTCCAATGATTTGCTTTTTCTCAGCTTGTTGATGGTTCCTTTGATAGCCATTGTTGTTGTTCTTCCTTCTTGAACCATTGGTCTATGAGGTTCATTGACAATTGAGGTCCAAATCTGTCTATCGTTGTAGTACACAAACGCTTTGAATATCAATTTCCACATCATAAAATCCTTGCCTGGAAGAAACTTAGGAGGCCTACCACCAGATCCTGTTTCAATATCGTAATTCACAGCTGGAACATTTGATGGAATAACAGACATGATGAAACTAGCAATTGATTTTAACTCGGAGAGATGAATACTTAATTCTAACTAACTAATTAACCTCAAACTGAATACAAATCACTTAGAATCACTGAAATCTTCACAAATTGTTTTAAACAGTATACCTCAATGTACAGAACACTTAATTCGATTAATCTAATAAAAATTTGCACTAACCAAATCTTACCACCAAAATTAAAAAAATTTCAGAACTCACACAAACGCATTGATCTTAGATCTTCTAAATCCTCAAGCTGATTCAAACACTCCGACTGTAGCTGAGCTGAATCAAATTGAATTGATAACCAGCTCTGATACCACTTGTCAGGTCTTGTAAATCCTCACACCTATCAACCAGTGTATGATCTCAATTACGACTAGCGGAATTAGAAGTAATTGAATGAACAATTTAGAGATAGTAATCAACGAAGAATTAACAAGGAGACTGAAAATACTTTTGAGCGGGAAATTCAGTTACACTTTACAGTTCTGTTCTCTACCTCCCATTTTGCATGTTGCTAGCTACTATTTATAGACATATACTAGCTAACAATTACATAAATAACATCCTTATGTTTATTAAAAAAAACATTTCGGATGAAACATAACATTACAGTTCAGTTAGATCAGTTCGGGTGAACTTGAACTAATTCGGAGAAGAATTAGTTCACCCGAACTAAATCCTTCCTGAACTTTACACTTTATTAAACAATTCGGATTATCCAAATTGAAACTTAACTAATCTAAACTCTGACTTGGACATTTTAGAAGCTTCACCATTAGACTTGTCTACTCCAACACTTTCCGTACATATCATCTCAAACTGATCAACCAAACTACTCTCGTTGTTCTGCGGTGTCGGCTCTTACGCTTAGGATTCTCCGGGGCGTCATCGTCTAGAAGGAAAATAAAAAGGAATATGAGTGTGTGCATAAGTCGAGATTAAACCCAATGCTAAAACGAGTAAGGACAAAACATATAAAAGTCAAAGGGAATGCACACAGAAAGTTTTCAGAGAAATTGATTTAAGCCTAAGGTCATAGTCTAAGTGATTCACATAATAAGCCACTTAGTTCTCTATAACCATTGGCTCTGATACCAATCTTTGTCACACCCCTCTCAGGCGGAAACCTAAGGTGCATAGTATCATAAGTATCAGAAGACCAAGATTACATCTAATAAATCTACAACATTAAGTTTACATTAATAAAGTTCAGGAGTTACAACTATACAAAATAAAAACAACATAAAAATCAGTTTGTGGCTTAAATAGAAACTAAACTACGTCTAGCTATGTCTCTTCAAAATTCCACACAAAACCAAAGGCAAAGAATGTAACTCCACAATCGATGCAAATCTCAATCTCCTGAAAATTGTTAAAATACGACGTCAACATAAAGTGGGTGAATAATTCGCATAGTTTTAGACACAACCACACATGCAATTTTGTAATAAGAACAACTTTAAATCATAAGTAATAAGAGTTTATAAGTAAATGTCTTGATTTATAACATAAGTGTGAGAACATTTCCCTAGATATCAATACATCTGAACCTGACAAGTAAATCGACTAATCCCCACCTTGGCGTGTCAAACCAAGTATATCACGAATAACTGACGGTCATAACATCGACTCATAGGGACAACACACCGTCATAATCCCATATCAGCGATGAGGGTTGGTCAAACCCATATAGATCTATATATATGTACTGGTGTCTCATAAAGTGTTGGAGCATATATGATTGATGTTGAAGCTTCCAAAGATCTTAGTCATATTGTATAGTGTTAGATATTTAGTTCGGGTGAACATTGTTCATCACCCGAACTAAATCTTAGAGTGTACTATCAGGAAGACTCTAGGTCGGGTGAACTAACTCTTCACCAGAGTTAGGTTCAAGTTCACCCGAACTAAAGTTAAATGATGTTTTAATTATTAGTTCACCCGAAGTGTTTTTAAATAAACATAAGGGTTGTTATAATGTAATAGTTAGATAGCTTAGCCTATAAATAGTGGTGAGAGAAGTTCAGATGTAAGAGTAGAAGAATCAATATCTTTATAACAAACTTTCCAGCCATTTAAGGCTTTGAAAATAAGAACTTCCATTGTTGAATTCCTTGTTCTAATTTCATTAGCTTAATCAATAACTTGTGATTCCGCAACCTGTCATTGATTCTAGACATTGAGTGTTTAGCTTTGAAGATTGATCAGACCTAACAAGTGGTATCAGAGCTGGAAATCAAATCAAATTGATTCAGCTTGTTTATCAGAAGATTGTAAGTTACATTAGAAGTGTTTAGAAAAGTTATAAGGATTAGATCAGTAAGATCAACGATCATTCAGTTTTTCATAAGTTTGAAATTTGGTGGGAAAAGTCGTTATTGTGGTATTTTGGTTTAATCATCAGTATTAAGTGATTCTGTTTGTTAGCAAGTGTTAGTAAGGAGTAGTAGATAAGATTTCTGCAAATTTGGTTGAATTAGCATCAATTTAGTATTAGTCGGTTTATCCGAATTAAAGTGTGTTCATCCAATTTTAAATTAATCATCATGTCTGCAACTGCTATGGCTGCTCCAGTGGTGAATTATGATAATGAGACAGGTTCTGGTGGTAGACCTCCAAAATTCCTACCAGGATCTGATTTCATGATGTGGAAGCTACGGTTCAAGGCATTTGTTTATTATTGCGACAACCGCCAAGAATTAAGGTGACATTCGTATTTTTGTCTTCGTAATGTCTGTGTTGTTCTTAATCGTACTTTATCGTGATCGCGTTTGTGTCGGAATCGAAGTCGGATCAATAAAAGGAACCTAATACCAATAAACTATATTATGAACTTGTCTAAGTCCATAACAAGAACGAACGTAAAACTCTACGAAAATGCTTAAAGAAAACGAAAACTTAAAACGACCTTTAGCTGGAAAAGCCATCCAGCCGATGGCTGGAGGATTTCGGCCAACGAATGAGGCCCAGCCGGCGGCTGAAAGTCGTTGGCCAACTTTTTGGTGAGTCATAAATGCATGTCCACCGATTGGACCAAAGCCAAACTCGGGGATTGGACCAAAAACGGGCAGCTTGGAGTCCCTAGGCCAGTAAACATCACTCTTTCTTGCTTTCTCTTTCATTCTTCCAAAACACACACACACACACATTTCAAATTTGCTCTCTCTATCTAAACTTTCTCTCTAAACTCTCTCAAGAACTCATCCAAATCCAGTGACTTTTTTACCTAAAAACAGCAAGAAAACCACCATAAATCACCACACAAATCGTCCAAATAGCAAGGTTATTAAAGGGTTACATTTAAATTGGGTTTCAAAAGAAGTTTCTACCGGTTTTGAAGCAAAATCACCATCAAGAAGCTCTAAAATTTCTCCATCCATTTTCTTCGGTAGTTTTCTTTTTCATTACTGTTTTTACATAAAAATAACTTTGCATGGACGATCCATCGCTTAAAAACTGTTTTTTATGAAGTTTTATAACGATTTTCTTACAAAAACGTATTTTTACATAAGTCTACATATTTGTGTCTAAAAATCTAAAAGAAACTTAGATTTGAACACTAATATGAATATACTTCACTAATAACCGGTTGCATGTCAAAATCTAACATGAGAACGCTCAATAATCGCAAAAATGGAAAAACAACAAAACTGTCAGAGGACCTCCAGCCGGCGGAAGAAAATATTCAGCCAACGGCTGAGGTCCAGCCGACGGCTGAATATCTTCAGCCGCTGGCTAAAACTGGCTGTGCACGAAAACTTTATTTTTACGATTTAAACTGTAAAGATCGAGAACCTAATATTTTTCACAGTTTATTATTATGTTATAATAGATTATTAAACTTGAGAATGTGAATAAATTGGTTGAGTTTTTATAACTAAAGCTATCAATTGTTATATGTTGTCTTTTGGTAAATTGCATTGAGCGGGAAAGTGTTTGGTAAAAATGGACTAAATTTTTATAGCGCGGAAGCGCTGCCCAAATTTATCGGGACATATTTTTGACACTTCAGTAACTAACGAATAAAATATCAAAACATTATTGACCTTGAACATCGAACATTTTGGACATAATTGGATTAAATGGAAATTAAACATAATATGACAATGTCGTAACATATAAGTTTTTGATATTAAAACTTTTGGACAGAAGTTAAGTGTAAGAGTATAAACTATAAAATGTTATAAAAAAATCTTTAACATATATTAACTTATAATACTTATACGAGACTTGGTTGTTTTAGGATCTCATTGATTCCGACGTGTCCCGACTTTCTTTCCGCACGAGACTTAATCTTCGCAATTCGTGAGTTACATCCCCACTTTATTTACTGTTTTTAAATAATTCTTTTGGGGGAAGCATGAGAACCAAACTTTTACTTACTTATATGCAAACATATTTTATTACTACTTGCACTCGGCACTCGTATGAACTTTGATTGATTGTATGACAACCATGACTCTTGAAGAGAATATAACTAACCATAAGTGACTACTATCAGTTTTGAAATAACAAAAGTGCCCAATTTTCGTAACACACTATTACCTTATTTAAGCCGTTTAGTAATTATGGGTATCGATACTTAGGAAATAACCGTTCCTTACTTAGGCGGCAGTCTAAGTACATATTACTCGATCAGATATGACTCCTCGTAGATAGTGCGGGGTAAGGGGCTTCGCGGTTGGTTAATCGGTTTAGCGTGAACACTTAAGTTATATTATGCCAAGTAGTCGTTAAACACTATCTCAATCAATAGTTTACTTATCTTGCGCGTATATATTTAGAGATATACGATATTCGCAACTACCCTTTTAAAGTATTGTTATACTTGTCGTAAACCATTTAAGTATTGTTACACTTGTGGCAAACCATTTAAGTATTGTTATACTTGTCGCAAACAATTTAAGTATTGTTATACTTGTCGCAAACCATTTTTAGTCGAGGACTAGAAAACTGTAACTCACTCACTACTCTATGTAGTTTGACACTTTTTCTCATTTTTCAGGAAATTACATGTAAGGACACGAAGTTTATATTATGGATGGGTCAGGAAAGTCACGTGAATCACGAATTGGGAGAAGACCTATTTAATCATTTTGGGGATTTTGTTAAAACACTTAATCATGTATTATGTTATGTTTATACGTTAAATGCTTGGTTATTTTTCGAACTTGTAAACTTTTATTTCCAACTTAAATGACTTGAAATCGTTATGTTTATTTATGACTCATGTGATGATATCGTTGCTCTTCGCACCTCGTGTTTCCGCTTTAGCGGGGTTTGACAGACTTGGTATCAGAGCAAAGGTTATAGTGAACACTTTTTTAAAAATTTTCAAAATTTTCGAAACCAAACTATAACCAAGGCTTTTTTTTTCGGGAAAACCATTTCACGAGTTTTCAAACTTTAGTAGATTAATTTCGCAATTGCATGATTTGTTTTTAGCTATGCACAACTTGATCAACTACGCCTAGTTCAAAATAAATTATGCGAGAACGGAACGTAATTGCTAACGTTAACGATTTTTGAGTCAAAAAATTCTCGGTCTTATCGATTCCCGATTCTCACGTGACTGACCCGTACATGCACTATCGTTTACATTTTCCCTTATTTTCCCCTGTACTAACATAACTCGTTATTCGCAGATTCGACATGTCTTGATCATCGCACTCTCGCTCACCGTCTCGCTCGAGGTCGCAGTCTCACTCCCTTTCGAGAGCCGTCTACTCGCAGGAGGTCTCGAACGACCTCACCGCTTCGGAGGCCCAGCGCCATGAGACCACCGACCCTACATAGGAGAGCTCGATGGCCTTTTCGAGCAGCCACGACACCTCCAGTCACCCCCGGTGCCCGTCGCAGCACCGCCCCAGCAGCAACGCGGACCCCGCGTGAGGATACTGCGCGTAAGCAGGTTGTCCTACCCGACCGTCTGCCAGACAGGATGGTTAGACATACTCCCGACCCATCCAGACCCGCTCCTCCGATTTTGATGCCTTTCGGGGATCCCGAAGCGTCACGTACTTCGGTGATGGACCGTTACCATTGGGAGCGGCAGTTTCAGGAGCAGCAGTCCCGAGATCAGCAGATGCAGCGCCCCGACGGCGCAGGACCCTCCAGACCGATGATGACGCCTACTCTGCGGTCGCCCCCAGCAGCGTTCCTGCAACTTCATCGAGAACTTCGGGGACTCTCGGAAGAGGCCCAACAACAGGGTCTTCTCCTATGTGAAGTCTCCGATGCAGCATAGCGCCTTTCAGAGCAGTCGATGCGAGTTATCTCGTCGGCTCAAGCTACGGAAAGGACGGTGCAGTGTCTCGTCAGCGCATGCATGATTATGGGGACCCTGATTGCGGTCATCGTGGCGAAGATGTTCCTAGATAGGCGTCACTAGTCATTTCATTTATGTACTGTATCGTAAGCTCAAGTCGTAGTTTTCCATATGTACACGACTTAGATCTAGTTCGTATTTTTATATTGTATTGTACTTGTATTGAACCTTTTCGTATTATGAACGTTGTACCTCATTTATCATATTATTGAATGAAATTTCTACTTATTTTCCGTACTTGTCTATATTGTTGAATCATATTATTATTTCTCTGATCGTTATCGTGCGTGTGCCATTTATTCTTCCAGATTACTCTTGCGTTATCATTGTTGTTGTCTATTATTCTAATCGCATCCTATTCGTGCGTGCTAAACTGGATCTTTCTTTTTCTGTTGTAGAATCATGGCACATAAACGTTCCAACGCAAGCCTCATAGCCGAACAGGTCGCTGCTCAGCTAAACGCAGCCATGCTCAACATGATCACCCAGATCACTGCAGGGATAAATGCCAAAGTCAATAACAACCACCAGCAGCAACAACAACAGCAAGAGCAACAACAGCAACATCATCATCATCAACAACAACAACAGCAACAACAACAGCAGCAACAACAGCAGGGAGGTAACCAGAACCAGACCCAAAACCCTCCAATCTGCAACTACAAGGGCTTCATGTCATGTAAGCCTAAGGAGTTTCATGGCACCACTGGTTCCGTAGGACTAGTATCATGGTTCGAGAGCATCGAATCGGTCCTGCACATCAGCCGATGTGCTGAAGCTGACAAGGTGGAGTACGCCTCCTGCGTACTACACGGAAGGGCCCTGTCCTAGTGTGTGACAACCCGCGAAAATCCAGGTTCACACCGACTAAATTCTTTTAACACTATTACTCAACTTGTATATGTTTTGATTTATTTACGACCGGTAGGTCAACCTATACATAAATGATACTGGTTAACTACGTCAAAACATATACGGATACCGGGATTAGGTATACGGGATCAAATATTCACATAAAATAAACATTTTTACAACAATAATTCTAGTCCAATATTTCATGCATAATATCATGATTTATGCATCAACTTTGCATGTATGGAACTTTGCATGCATATATATATATATATATATATATATATATATATATATATATATATATATATATATATATATATATATATATATATATATATATATATATATATATATATATATATATATATCAAATACACAACTTACACAAAACACCCTAAGCATACAAGGACTTCACCTAGGACCCTAGAGTTTGCAAAAATGACAATTTAAATAATCACCTACAAGTTGTTTGTTTCTTGCTTGACTAGTTAAATGAGTTGGTGGTGTCACATGTGTTTAGTCACTTACACACTTGACCATTTCACTATTGAACTCAATAGACCATACCTCCCATGTGCTAGCACTCATGACTCCACTCTCTCCTTTGGCTATAAATACTAGACCCCTTCCATCCATTTCACTTGCTCATTCACCACCAAGTGAAAAACTCTTCTCCCTCCCTCCTTGCTCTTTAAATTTTGGCCAAGAGAAGAACCAAGAAGAAATCACCAACACACATTCCATACATCAAAAACCTAGTTCTAAGCTTTGATCATAAGAAAGAAACATCAAGTCTTGCATTCATATACTCTTAGGTATGTCCTAAAAACTCTCTTCATGCAACATATTTACATACTCATTTGTCATAAAACTTATGCATTTCATACAACAACTTAGCATAAACAAAGAAAAGTTAAGTTATTTTGTTAACCGGAAACTAACACCGACTTGTAGACACTTTTTAACCATCTTAACCAAATGTTTTGGATAAACCATTTTAAACAAAAGATACTTCTATGTTTTCTGAAGATTTAGACATAAAAATCATAATTTTTGGATATGTTTAAGTATTTTAAAAGTATTTTACGCAACAACATACGTTTCAGCTACATAAACTGTCTACACGGACTGTTTTTGGGAAATATGGGAAAACGAACACTAAAACATAATAGGAGACCTCAGCTATGTTAAATTTAACTCAAAAACGAACGTTTCAATATAAGATTCGTTAAAAACGGATGAATATCGAGCAAGATATACCATTTTGAAGTTTGACCTAATTCCTTGACCCCCAAACTGCATACCAGCGGACCTTTTATTAAAACTGGGAAAAATGGTTTTGAATTATGCCATGAGACCTGTGGCATTTGAAAGATAAATCAAATGTCTACATTTCCATAAAAAGAACACTAAAAACGGATAAACGACCAAGGAGTTATGATATTTTCAAGTTAGCATGGACTTTGAAAAAAACCCTAAAACCTACTGTTAGTATTTCTGTTATAAATATCAGTAGACTTTCAATCTGGTTTCAATTCCTAAACCATTTGAAAGGTATTTCAAACGCGGTCGTTTCTATATAAGATTCATTAAAATCGGATAAGAAACGGGCGAGATATGCTACTTTAAAGTTGGGTAAAACTTAAAGATACTTGCTGAGTTTTTATAAACTTTTATAAAAACTAACTTTTAAAAACTAACTCGATAATAATAGCGATAACACAATACTAGGGAGCTTTGTATGCAATGATTCCATCTCGATATTTCGTAGTGCCGAGCTTGTTGGATTTACGATTTAAAGTGTCCTAGCTCCGCATGCGATTATAGAATGGTCTTGTATATAATGGCCCGAACGGTGTTAGTTTATTATTATCAAACCCGAACCTTAACCCTACCTTATTCATACATATACATACCTTTTCATGTGCATTGGACTAGAATATAAAAACCCTAATTCCAAAACTTAATAGGTCAAGGTTAGACCTACCTGATTCTCGGATTTGAGACTCCTACGTT
>CAJVGC010000591.1:53449752-53516094 GCA_910822075.1 Senecio squalidus
AGAAAGAAGGAGATCTACAAATTTGCGAACTAGGGTTTATGTTCGTCATAATCTGGGCAACTGTAGTAAACAGGGTATAACTAATTCGTTAGCCGTCGGATTTGGACGAAATTTAGACTGTAGATTCGTGACATATAAACGCTTAATCTGACCGAAGGGATTTTCGATCTGAGCTTTTATCCGTGAGATATTAGGTTTCTAAATCTGCTGCTGTAAGCCGAGAATATTGGTTTAAGGGGAAGAATATGTTCCAAAAGTGGATGAGGCTTGGAACATTTGGATGTGATCGTATACATGCACCACTTGAGGGAGAAGTTTTCACTTATGTAGAGTTCTTTAACTTCTTATAAGAACAACAACTCCTGATTCAAAGAAGAAGGTATACTACTTTAACTTTATTACAACTAGTTTGAGTTTCTACTGTTTTCGAATTCATTATTAGTATTGTGCGTCATGGAGGGTAATTTGATACATTGGAAAGCTTAGATTGGGAGATTAATATGGTTCGTAGTTCGTAAAGAGATGTTCCCCTAATAGATGATAACAAAAAGGGGAAGATATGAAAAGTGTGGTGGCATGGAACAAGATTTGAAGGCTTCAAAGTATCGAAAGTCTACTTAAGAAAAAAAAAAGTGGCGTGTTTTGATAGAAATATCAACGGTAGAAGAAGTATCAACTTGTTCACAAGAGATCTCAGTTGAACGGGAAGTTTTTAAAGTTCTCAGTTTAGTGATTGTTTTGTCATCATCAAATAGGGGAAGATTGTTGGGATAATTTATTATCCATATTATTGATTTTGATTTGATGAGACAAAATATAAACTGAGCATATACATCAAGGAAACATGGAGAAGACAAAGTTGAAATAGTAGTTGTGATAGCATTCTCATCAACAATTTACATTGAAGAAACTTATTGCTTTGCATGTAGAAAGCATAAGTTTAGGGGAAGATTGTTAGGATTAAATTGTCGAGATTGTTATGGAAGAGTTGCGTTGCATACAACAGTTAGTATTGCGCAGTTCAAAAGAACACGGTTAGTCCTGCACAGTTAATACTGCTATGTTAATACTGCTCCGTTACTACTGCTCTGTTAATACTGCTCTGTTACTACTGCAAGTCAGTTAATACTGCTCCTAGTCTGTTACTACTGCAAGTCAGTTAATACTGCTCCTGATCTGTTACTACTGCAAGTCAGTTAATACTGCTCCTGATCTGTTACTACTGCTGGAACTCTGTTACTACTGCTGAAAATCTGTTACTATTGCTGCAACTCAATTATGGAAGACTTGATGTTCAAGATAAAGATCTAAAAGAATTAGTCTCCTAATATAACTAGGTTTCCTTATGTAACTAGGTTTCCTTATGTAAGTCATATGAGACTCTATATATAAAGAGATCTCTAGACATTGTAAATGTGTGGTTTTCATCATGTTTATTCTTTAGGAAAACACCAAACGATCTCACCACTTGAGATCGTTTCCCCTTTGTTCAGCCTCAAGGTCAAGATTGATCCTTGTAAAGAGAAGAAACACGTCTATTCTGATCAAATAGATTGAGGCTCGTGTTATTAGATGTTTCCTAGGATAGCTAGGTTTAGCCTCAAGATCTTTTATAGATCCTTGTATGTAAAGAAACACGTCTGTTAATTTATTAATAGATTGAGGCTTGATGGTAATCGTTATTGTTTGTTCTAATTGGTTTTTTTATCTACAATATTTGATTATCATAAACTTGTGAATATCAAAGTGTTTATCCGCTGCAACTTCTTTGATAAATCTTGATCTAAGTAATCATATCGATCCTACAAGATTGCATACAACATAAACTTTCAGTGTTCTCGCAATCACTGCCAAAGAGGCAAGGCAGGATCCAAATGCCGCGACAGGTAAATTTCTCAATAAACAATCATTATGCCTCCATACTATTCGGTTCAGGAGCTGAAAGAAGCTTTGTGTCCTTAGATTTTAGACCCCTTATTAATTTAGGCTCTAAAGTCCTTAAGGATAGCCTCATAGTAGAATACGCTAACAGTCAAGAGTTCGAAGCTAAAGATATAATCTTAGGATGTTCAGTGTGCCTAGCTGACAAAACGTTCCCCATCGACTTGACCCCGATATAGCTGAAAGCTTTGACATTATCGTCGGAATGGACTGGTTATCTCGTTTCTGATCCGAGATTGTCTGTTTCGACAAACTCATTCGTATCCCTCTCTCAGACGGTGAAACCCTCGTTGTACCGGGAGATAAACCTGGACAACGACTCCGTATTGTCAAAATGCGCAAATACCTAAAAAAGGACTGCGATGCATTCCTAGCGCATGTCGTTGAACGTAAACCCAAAGAGAACCGAGTACAAGATATCCCCGTAGTCAAGGATCATCCAGAGGTCTTTTCCGAGGATTTACCCGGGATACCGCCGCATCGACAAGTGGAATTCCGAATAGACCTCGTTCCTGGCGCAGCACCGGCTGCCAAGACCCCGTATCGTCTAGCACCACCTGAAATGCAAGAACTGTCGAAACAGCTGCAGGAACTTTTAGATCATGGTCTGATTCGCCCAAGTTCGTCCCCCTGGGGAGCCCCAATCCTCTTCGTGAAAAAGAAAGACGGATCCTTTCGAATGTGCATCGATTACCGCGAACTGAACAAACTGACCGTCAAGAACCGATACCCACTCCCGAGAATCGATGATCTGTTCGGCCAGTTGCAGGGTGCAACTTATTTCTCAAAAATCGATCTCCGTTCGGGTTATCATCAGGTTCGAGTCAGTGAGACCGACATTCCAAAAACCGCTTTCCGAACTCGATATGGGCACTACGAATTTCTCGTTATGCCTTTCGGTCTGACCAATGCACCAGCGGTGTTCATGGATCTGATGAAGAGGGTGTGTAGACCGTATCTGGACAAATTTGTGATCGTATTCATTGACGACATTCTCATTTACTCAAGGAACAAGGAGGATCATGCGAAACATTTGAAACATTTGAAACTCATCTTAGAACTCCTCAGTAATCAGAAATTGTACGCCAAATTCTCGAAGTGCGATTCTGGCTTCGAGAAGTACGCTTCCTTGGTCATGTGATCAACCAAGAGGGAATTCATGTTGCTCCGGAAAAGATCGAAGCGATCGAGAAATGGAAAGCTCCAACCAATCCTACGGAAGTCCGACAATTCCTAGGGTTGGCCGGCTATTATCGAAGGTTCATCAAGAATTTCTCGAAGATCGCTAAACCCCTGACCGAACTCACTCAGAAGGATAAGGACTTTAATTGGGGTAAAGAACAGGTCGAATCCTTCCAGAAACTCAAACACCAACTGTGCCATGCACCGATTCTGTCCCTACCGGAGGGCACAGATAATTTCGTAGTATTTTGCAATGCATCTCACCAAGGTCTTGGGTGTTTCCTTATGCAAAAGGACAAGGTCATCGCATATGCTTCGAGGCAACTAAAGGTGCACGAGCAGAACTACACGACACACGACTTAGAGTTAGGAGCCGTTGTGTTCGCCTTGAAGATCTGGAGACATTACTTGTACGGCACTAAGTGCATGGTGTACACGGACCACAAAAGACTTTAACACGTCCTTGATCAGAAAATGCTCAACATGAGGCAACAAAGATGGGTTGAACTTCTAAGCGACTACGATTTCCAGATCAAATACCACCTGGGTAAAGCAAACGTAGTGGCAGATGCCCTGAGTAGGAAGGAAAGGGTAAAATCATCTCTAGTTAGAGCATTAGGAATGCAGGTTTAGACGAGCCTTCAAACGCAAATCGCTAGAGCTCAGCGAGAAGCGTTGAAACCCGAGAACGTTAAGGACGAAACGTTACACAACCACGAGAAGGAATTCGAACTTAAATCATACGGAATCCACTACTTCAAGAGTAGAGCGTGGATTCCGAGATCCGAAAACCTTCATAAGTTAATTTTGGATGAAGGCCACCGATCCCGATACTCTATTCATCCGGGATCCGACAATCTATACAAGGATCTCCGGGAGTACTACTGGTAGCCGGGCATGAAGAAGGATATCGCCTTGTACGTAGCTAAGTGTCTTACTTGCTCGAAGGTCAAGGCGGAATATCAGTAATCTTCACGTCTATTGCAACAACCGGAGATTCCCATGTGGAAGTGGGAACAAATCTCCATGGACTTCATCACCAAGCTACCTCGTACGGCAAGGGCTAATGACATGATTTGGGTCATTGTGGATCGATTGATGAAATCCGCACACTTCCTACCGGTACGAGAGAACTACTCGATGGAAAACTTCGCTCAAGTATACATCAACGAGATCGTCTCTCGTCATGGAACGCCTCTCTCCATTATCTCCGACAGGGATAGTCGATTCACGTCCCGATTCAGGAATGCACTTCAGAAATCTCTCGGGACGCGGCTAGACCTTAGCACCGCTTACCACCCTCAGATCGATGGTCCGAGTGAACAAATTATTCAAACGCTTGGGGATATGCTGAGAGCGTGCGTAGTTGACTTCGGAGGAAGTTGGGATGCTCACTTGCCTTTGGTCGAGTTCTCCTATAACAACAACTACCACGCTAGCATCAAGTGTTCACAATTCGAGGCCTTATATGGACGCAAGTGTCGGTCACCGCTTTGTTAGTTAGAAGCCGGCGATCGACAACTGACAAGGCTCGATATCGTCCAGGATACCATTGACAAGATTACTACTATTCGGGAAAGACTGAAGACATCCCGTACCCGTCAGAAGAGCTACGCAGACAACCGGAGGAAACCCCTTGAGTTCCAAGTTGGCGATAGAGTGCTTCTCAAGATATCGCCATGGAAGGAGGTAATTCTCTTCGGGAAGCGCGGCAAGCTAAGCCCGAGGTACACCGGTCCATTCGAGGTGATAGAGCAACTCCCGCAAGCTCTTTCGAACATTCACAACGTATTCCATGTCACGCACTTGAAAAAGTGTTTGTCTGACGAGACCATCGGCATTCCGCTCGACGAGGTCCAGATTGATAATAAGCTCAACTTCATTGAGGAACCGCTTGAGGTTATAGATCGAGAGGTCAAACAACTGAGGCAGAGTCGTGTTCCTATCGTCAAGGTCCGGTGGAATTCCCGACGTGGTCATGAATTCACGTGGGAGCGTGAAGACCAGATCTGTCAGAAGTATCCACACTTGTTCAAAGACTCTCCCTCCCGATGAGGCGAACTAAATTTCGGGACGAAATTATTTTCAACCCGGGGAGAATGTGACAACCGTCTAAAATTCAGGTGATTTTCGAATCTTATGTCTTCGTTATGTCTGTGTTGTTCTTGGTTGTACTTTATCGTGATCGTGTTTGTGTCGGAATCGAAGTCGGATTCAATAAAAGGAAACTAATACCAATAAACTATATTATGAACTTGTCTAAGTTGATAACAAGAACGAACGTAAAACTCTAGACAAATGCTTAACTTTAACGAAAACTTAAAACGACCTTTACCTGGAAAAGCCATCCAGCCGATGGCTGAAGGATTTCAGCCAGCGGCTGAGGCCCAGCCAGCAGCTGGATATGCTTAGCCGGCGGCTGAAAGTCGCTATCCAGCTTTTTGTTGAGTCATAAATGCATGTCCACCGATTGGGCAAAAGCCAAACTCGGGGATTGGACCAAAGACTGGCATTGTGGAGTCCCTAGGCCAGTAAATCATCCCTCTCACTCTTCTCTTTCACTTCACAAATTCAAACACACACACACATTTCATTTCTCTCTTTTAAACTCTCTCCCTTCTCTCTAAACTTTTATCCCAAAATTCAGTGACATATCACATAGAAACAGCAAGTGAACACCCCTAAAATCACCATAAAACTTACACAAATCGTCCTAGTAGCAAGGGTATCAAAAGGGTTGACGTTTTCTACCAGTTTTGAAGCAAAAATCACCTCCAAGGAGCTCTAAACCGTCATCCATTCATTTCTTTCGGTAGATTTCTTTATCTTACTGTTTTTATTAAAAATAACTAATTGCATGGATGATCTATTGCTTAAAAACTCGTTTTTATAAAGTTTTATAACGCTTTCTTACAAAAACGGATTTTTGAGTAAAATCTATATATTTGTGTCTAAAGATTTAAAAGAAACTGAGATTTAGCAACTAAAATGAATATACTTCACTAATAAACTGTTGCATGTCGAAATCCAACATGAAAACGCTCAAAAATCGCAAAAACGACTAAAACACGAAACTATCCGAAGACCTCCAGCCGGCGGCTGAAAATATTCAGCCAGCGGCTGAGGTCCAGCCGACGGCTGAATATCTTCAGTTGCTAAACTTAACTTTTAACGCACAAACGGTAAAAATCGAGAATCTAATATTTTCAAAGATTATAAGTTGATGAAAACAGATTATAAGTTTTGAGAAAATAAATGATTGGTTAAATTGAGTAACTAAATCTATATTGTTTACATATATTGTCGTTTATAAGATTGTTATTAAGCGGGAAAGTGGTTATAAAAATGGACAAAATTTTTATAGCGCGAAAGCGCTGCCCAAATTTTATCGGAACATATATTTAAACTTAAGTAACGAACAAATAATGTATCAACACCTTATTGACCTTGAACATCAAACATTTTGGACATAATTGGACTAAACGGAAATTTAACGTAATATGGCAATGTCGTAACACATAAGTTTTTGATATTAAAACTTTTGGACAGAAGTTAAGTATAAGAATTTAATCTTTAAAATGTTAAAATGGAACTTTAACATAAGTTAAATAACAATACTTATACGACACTTGGTTGTTTTTAGGATCTCCTTGATTCCGACGTGTCCCGACTTTCTTTTCCGCACGAGACTTATCTTCGCAAACCGTGAGTTACATCCCCACTTTTATTTACTGTTTTCAAATAATTCTTTTGGGGGAAGCATGAGAACCAAACTTTTACTTACTTGTATGCAAACGTATTTTATTGCCACACTCGACACTCGTATGAATACATTTTATTTCCACTTGCAAACGGCACTCGTATGAACTTTGATTGATTGTATGACAACCATGACTCTTGAAGAGAATATAATTACCCATAAGTGACTACTATCAGTTTCAAAATAACATTAATGCCCATTTTCGTAACACACTATTAGCTTTGTTAAGCCGTTTAGTAATTGTGGGTATCAATACCTAGGAAATAACCTATCCTTACTTAGGCGGCAGCTTAAGTACATATTACTCGATCAGAAATGACTCCTCGTCGATAGTGCGGGGTAAGGGGTTTCTCGGTTGGTTAATCGGTTTAGTGTGAACACTTAAGTTATATTATGCCAAGTAGTCGTTATACACTATCTAAATCAATAGTTTACTTATCTTGCCCGTATATGTTTAGAGATATACGATTTTCCGCAACTACCTTTTAAGTATTGTTTTACCTGTCGCAAACTATTTAAGTATTGTTATACTTATCGCAAACTATTTAAGTATTGTTATACTTGTCGCAAACCTTTTTAGTCGAGGACTAGAAATCTGTAACTCACCCTCCACTTTATGTAGTTGACACTTGTTCTCATGTTTCAGGAAACCAAATGTAAGGACACGAAGTGTATATCATGGATGGGTCAGGAAGGTCACGTGAATCACGAATTGGGAAAACACCTATTTAATCATTTTGAGAATTTTGTCAAAGCAATTAATCATGTATTATGTTATGTTTATACGTTAAATGCTTGGTTATTTTCGAACTTGTAAACTTTTATTTCCAACTTAAATGACTTGAAATCGTTATGTTTATTTACGACTCGTGTGATGATATTGTTGCTCTTCGCACCTCGTGTTTTCGCTTTAGCGAGGTGTGACAGTATCTATAGTTGCATGTCGAAATCCATCACTAAAATAACATTTTTGATCAACAAAACGATTTTTCCAAGAATCTGTTGCTAGAATGCGGCGCATCTGGGTCTAGATGCGGCGCATTCCTGACCCAGGTGCCCGGAAAATGGGGTCGTTCGGCTATTAAACGTAAACTTGAGCTTATTTCTTCAAACCGAGTTAAATAACCTGTAATAAGCTAAACTTATGTATAAAGAGACCATTTGGACATGTTAACATACAAAGGTGTTTGGTGTAATTATATGAATTATGTTTATGAAAATTGTTAAACGGGAAAGTGTACAAAAATTGGATTTAAAGATTTTGGCGCGGAAGCGCTGCTTGATTTTTGTTAGACTAAAACACAACACTTATATTAAAAGCATTTTCGTTGACTAACGATATTA
This sequence comes from Senecio squalidus, assembly GCA_910822075.1. Classification (NCBI taxonomy): domain Eukaryota; kingdom Viridiplantae; phylum Streptophyta; class Magnoliopsida; order Asterales; family Asteraceae; genus Senecio; species Senecio squalidus. The sequence goes on from CAJVGC010000591.1 coordinate 53,457,980, forward strand.
TAAACTTATAAACAATTGTACTTATTCAATCTTGGTATTACTATAGGATTTCCGTGATTCTGACTCGTTTCGACCACTTTTTGCACTCGTATCGTCTCTAGCAATCCGTGAGTTACATCCTCACCTTTATTTACTGTTTTAAATAATTCTTTTGGGGGAAGCATGAGAACCAAAATTTTACGTACTTATACGCAAATATATTTTATTGCCACACTCGGCACTCGTATGCAACTATATTTTATTGCCACACTCGGCACTCGTACGCAACTATATTTTATTGCCACACCCGGCACTCGTATGAAACTATATTTTATTGGCACACTCGGCACTCGTATGCAACATATTTTATTGGCACACTCGGAACTCATATGCAAACATATTTTATTTCCACACTCGGCACTTATACGCAAAAATATTTTATTGCCACACTCGGCACTCATACGCAAACATATTTTATTGCCACACTCGGCACTCATTTGAACATTGATTGATCGTATAACTAACGTGACTCTTGAAGAGAATACAACATGCTTCTTAAGTGACTACTATTAGTTTTGAAATAACATTAATGCCCATTTTGTAACACACACTATTAGCCGTTTAGTAAGTATGGGTATCGATACTTAGGAAATAACCGTTCCTTACTTAGGCGGCAGCTTAAGTACATACTACTTCATCGAACACGACTCCTCGTAAATAGTGCGGGGTAAGGGGCTTTGCGGTTGATTAATCGGTTTAGTGTGAACACTTAAGTTATATTATGCCAAGTAGTCGTTATACATGATTTCAATCAATTGTTTACTTTTCACAACTACTTTTTAAGTATTGTTATACTTGTCACAAACTATTTGAGTATTGTGATACTCGTCGCAAACTATTTTTAGTCAAGGACTAGAAAACTGTAACTCACTCACTACTGTATGTAGTTGACACTTTTTCCCATGTTTCAGGAATCCAAATCTAAGGACACGAAGTGCATACCATGGATGGGTCAGGAAAGTCATTTGGGATTTTTGTTAAACATTTAATCATGTTGTCTATTATGTCGATACGTTAAATACTTGGTTAATTTTCGAACATGTACTTTATTTTGTTTAATCAAATGACTTGAAACCGTTATGTTTTATTATGACTCGTGCGATGATATCGTTGCTCTTCGCCCCTCGTGTTTCCGCTTTAGCGGGGTGTGACAGACTTGGTATCAGAGCACAGGTTATAGTGAAAACGGTTTTAAAAATTTTTAAAAATTTTCGAAACCAAACTATAACCAAGGCTTTTTCGGAAAAATCATTTCAAGAGTTTTTCAAACTTTAGTAGATTAATTCCGCAATTGCATGATTTGTTTTTAACTACGCGTAACTTGATCAACTACGCCTAGTTCAAAATAAATTATGCGAGAAAGGAACGTAATTGCTAACGTTAACGATTTTCGAGTCGAAAAATTCCCGGTCTTATCTATTCCCGATTCTCACGTGACTGACCCATACATGCACTGTCGTTTACATTTTTCCTTATTCACCCCTGTACTCACGTAACTCGTTATTCGCAGATCCGACATGTCTCAATCGTCGCACTCACGATCTCAGTCTCACTCCCGGTCACAGTCGCACTCACGTTCGCGAGCCGTCTACTCGCAAGAAGTCTCGGAAGACTTCTCCGCACCAGAGGCACAGCACCACGAGACCCCTGACCCGACCGATGAGAGCTCGATGGTATTCTCGAGCAGCCACGGTACCTCCAGCCCTAGGACCGTGCTACCAGCTGCACCACCGATGCCCGTCGCAGCACCACCTCAGCAGCGTGGACCCCGAGTCCGGATGACAACGTTTAAGCAGGTCGTCCTTCCTGGTCGTCTGCCTGATAGTATGATGGGACAGACTCCCGACTCATCCAGACCCGCTCCTCCCCCGATGTCGTTCGTAGACCCGTAGGATGGATCTTCGCGTATGCCGACGATGGATCGTTACCATTGGGAGCGTCAGTTTCAGGAGTAGCAGACGCAGCGCCCCGACGGCGCCGGACCATTTAGGCCGATGATGCTGCCTTCACTACGGTCGCCCCCTGCAGCATTCCTTCAGCTGCATCGAGAACTTCGGGGACTCACCGAAGAGGCCCAACAGCAGGGTCTTCTTCTGTGTTAAGTCTCTGATGCTGCACACCGCCTGTCTCAACAGTCTATCCGAGTCATCACGTCGGCTCAGGCCACGTCGAGGATGGCGCAACTTCTCGTCAGCGCTTGCTTGATCATGGGGACCCTCATTGCGGTTATCTTGGTGAAGATGTTCATTGATAGGCGTCGTTAGGCATTTCACTTTATGTATTGTATCGTAAGCTCAAGTCGTAATTTTGCATATGTACACGACTTGAAGCTAGTTCGTATTTTAGTTTATGTTGTATTGTACTAGTATTCGAACCTTTCACATTATGAACCTTGTAACCGAATATATTACTATTTGAATGAATTCCTACTTTTATTTATGTACTTGTCTATATCGTGAACTACATTATTATTCCTTGATTGTTATCGTACGTATGTCATTTATCCTTCCAGACTACTCTTGCGTTATCATTGTTATTATCCATTATTCTTACCGCTTATTCCTAATCGTGGGTTCTAAACTGCTTTCCTTTGTCTGTTGTAGAATCATGGCACCTAAACGTTCCAACGCTAGCCTCATAGCCGAGCAGGTCGCTGCTCAGCTAAACGCTGCCATGCCCAACATGATCGCCCATATCACTGCTGGGATAAACAACAACGTCAACAACAACCAGCAACAACAACAGCAGCAACAGCAACAACAGCAACAACAGTAGCAGCAACAACAACAACATCAGGGAGGCCACCAAAACCCTCCCATCTGTAACTATAAGGGCTTTATGGCATGTAAGCCTAAAGAGTTTCACGGCACCACTGGTGCTGTAGGACTTGTATCCTGGTTCGAGAGCATCGAATTAGTCCTGCACATCAGCAGGTGTGCTAAAGCTGACAAGGTGGAATACGCCTCTTGCGTACTACACGGGAAAGCGCTGACTTGGTTGAACAGTGTGGTACGAACCCGAGGGCGTGAAACTTCCTATGCCCTTACCTGGGATCAATTCAAGAACCTCCTGATTGAGGAATACTGCCCTAAAAGAGAAATTAAGAAGCTCGAGGTGGATCATTGGGATCACACGATGGTCGGCAACGACATCGAAGGGTACACTATCCGATTCCATGAGCTTGCCCGACTGGTCACGAGGCTAGTAACTCCCGAGGAGAACCGGATTGACCGATACATCTCCGGTCTCGTTCCTGAAATCCGGGGAATGGTCATCTCAGCAGAACCCCAGACACTCCAAAGCGCAATCATTATGGCGCACCGACTCACCAGTAATCTCCTCTCCACCCCAGCATCCTCCAAGAAGGAGGGGGGGAGAGAAAAGGAAATCCGAGCAAACACCCAGAACGAGTGATCGAAACAAGAAGAACAAAACCACCCGCAACTATGCGGTGACTGCTGCAACCCCACCACCACCACCACCAGCTGGAACTCGAACCTATACGGGGACACATCCCAAGTGCAACAAGTGCAACTTCCACCACCACGGGAACTATCCGGTGTGTCAAAAGTGCCAAAAGGTGGGGCACTTCGCCAAGTACTGTTTCGAGAAAACAATAGTCCAAGGCCAGAAGACGGTGTGCTTCGAGTGTGGAAGTGACCAACACTTCTGGAACACCTGCCCGAAACTCCAGAATGCCCAACCAAACCAAGGGCGAGGTCGAGGACGTGCTTTTGCACTCACAACTGAGGAGGCCCGACAGGACCCGAACGCAGTGAACGGTACGTTTTCTGTAAACAACCATTATGCATCCGTATTGTTCGATTCAGGAGCCGAGAGAAGCTTTGTATCCTTAGAATTTAGACCCCTCATTAATTTAGGATCTAAAGTTATTAAGGATAGCTTCACTATAGAGTATGCTAATGGTCAAGAGTTCGAAGCTAAGGATATAATCCTAGGATGCTCCATATGCCTAGCTGATAAGACTTTCCCCATCGACTTAATCCCGATCGAACTGAAAAGCTTTGACATTATCGTCAGAATGGACTGGTTATCTCTTTTCCGAGTCGAGATCGTCTGTTTCGACAAACTCATTCGTATCCCTCTGTCAAACGGTGAAACCCTCGTTGTACAGGGAGACAAACCCGGACAACAACTTCGTATAGTCTCTATCGTTAAAATGCTCAAATATCTCAAAAAGGACTGCGATGCATTCCTAGCGCATGTCGCCGAACGTAAACCTAATGATCATCCAGAGGTCTTTCCAGAGGATTTACCGCGAACTAAACAAACTGAACGTCAAGAACCGATACCCACTCCCGAGAATCGATGATCTGTTCGGCCAGTTGCAGGGTGCAACTTATTTCTCAAAAATCGATCTCCGTTCGGGTTATCATCAGGTTCGAGTCAGTGAGACCGACATTCTAAAAACTGCTTTTCGAAGTCGATATGGGCACTACGAATTTCTCGTTATGCCTTTCGGTCTGACCAACGCACCAGCGGTGTTCATGGATCTGATGAACAAGGTGTGTAGACCGTATCTCGACAAATTGTGATCGTATTCATAGACGATATCCTCCTCTACTAAAGGACCAAGGAGGATCACGCGAAACACTTGAAACTCATTCTCGAACTCCTTAGAGATCAGAAATTGTACGCCAAATTCTCGAAGTGCGAATTTTGGCTCCGAGAGGTACACTTCCTTGGTCATGTGATCAACCAAGAGGGAATTCATGTCGATCCGGAAAAGATCGGAGCGATCGAGAAATGGAAAGCCCCAACGACTCCTACGGAAATCCGTCAGTTCCGAGGGTTGGCAGGCTATTAACGAAGGTTCATTAAAAATTTCTCTAAAATCGCTAAAACTCTAACCAAACTTACTCGGAAGGATAAAGACTTTAAATGGGGAAAAGGACATGACGAATCCTTCCAGAAACTCAAACACGAACTGTGCCACGCACCGATTCTGTCCCTACCGGAGGGTACATATAATTTCGTAGTGTTTTGCGATGCGTCTCACCAAGGACTTGCGTGCGTCCTTATGCAAAAGGAAAAGGTCATCGCATACGATTCGAGGCAATTGAAGGTACATGAACAGAACTATACAACACACGAATTAGAGCTGGGAGTTGTCGTGTTCGCATTAAAGATCTGGAGACACTACTTGTACGGCACCAAGTGCACGGTTTTCACAGATCACAAAAGTCTCCAACACATCCTTGATCAGAAAATGCTCAACATGAGGCAACGGAGATGGATTGAACTTTTAAGCGACTAGGAATGCGAGATCAAATACCACCCGGGTAAAGCAAACTTAGTAGCAGATGCCTTGAGTCGGAAGGAAAGGGTAAAACCATCTCGAGTTAGAGCATTGGGAATTCAAGTACAGAAAATCCTTCAGACGCAAATCGCTAAAGCTCAGCAGGAAGCATTGAAACCCGAGAACCTCAAGGGCGAAACCTTACACAATCACGAGAAGGAATTTGAACTCAAACTGGACGGAATCCACTACTTCAAGAACCGAGCGTGGATTCCGAGATCCGAAAACCTCCGTAAGCTCATTTTGGATGAGGGCCACCGTTCTCGGTATTCTATTCATTCGGGATCCGACAAGTTGTACAAGGATCTCCGGGAATACTACTGGTGGTCGAGCATGAAAAAGGATATCGCCTTGTACGTAGCTAAGTGTCTTACTTGCTCGAAGGTCAAGGCGGAATATCATAAACCTTCAGGACTGTTGTAACAACCAGAGATTCCCATGTGGAAGTGGGAACAGATCTCCATGGATTTCATCACCAAGCTACCCCGTAAGGCAAGGGGTAATGACATGATTTGGGTCATTGTGGACCGATTGACGAAATCTGCACACTTTCTACCGGTACGAGAGAACTAGTCGATGGAAAAGTTCGCTTAGGTATACATCAACGAGATCGTATCTCGTCACGGGACGCCTCTCTCCATTATCTCCGACATGGATAGTCGATTCACGTCCCGGTTTTGGAACGCGCTTCAGAAATTGCTCGGGACGCGACTAGACCTTAGCACCGCTTACCACCCTCAGACCGATGGTCAGAGCGGAAGGACGATTCAAACACTTGAAGATATGCTGAGAGCGTCTGTAGTTGACTTCGGAGGAAGTTGCGACGCTTACTTGCCTTTGGTCGAGTTTTCCTATAGCAACAGCTACCACGCCAGCATCAAGTGTGCACCATTCGAGGCCTTATACGGACGCAAGTGTCGGTCACCGCTTTGTTGGTTAGAAGCTGGCAATCGACAACTTACAAGGCTCGATATCGTCCGGGAAACCATTGACAAAATCACTACCATTCGGGAAAGGCTGAAGACATCCCGTACCCGACAGAAGAGCTATGCCGACAACCGAAGGAAACCCCTCGAGTTCCAAGTTGGCGATAGAGTGCTTCTCAAGATATCGTCGTGGAAGGGGGTAATCCGTTTCGGGAAACACGTCAAGCTAAGCCTGAGGTACACCAGTCCATTCGAGGTGATAGAGCGAATCGGCCCGGTGGCATATCGACTCCAACTTCCGCAGACTCTTTCCAACATCCATAACGTCTTCCATGTCTCGCACTTGAAAAAGTGCCTATCGGATGAAACCATTGTTATTCCACTGGACGAGGTCCAGATCGACAACAAGCTTGTAGGTCCCAGTTGTAGGTCCTAGTGGTCCGATCTACAGGATTAAACTAACTAATCACGAGGCAGAATCTCGTAATCAGTTTATATCACACAAGTAATAATCGAATGCAGTAAATAACAAATACGAAATACCGAATTCTACCTACTTTATTAATTGAATCACTCAATTACAATAATAGCCTTTCACAGAACTCTCTCCCTCTGTCTGTCTCTAAGCATTTTCCCTAAACCTAAACTCAATGTCTCTTTATATAGAGACATGTTCACAGGCTTGGGCTACTAATGGGCTCATGGACTATACAAAGTCCATTAACACCTATAACAGACTAACTAGCCCACTTAACAATACAATGTTATTGGGCCATTACAGACTCAAATAGAATATTACTAAAGATTTAAATAATCTAGAACAACTGTCACAGATATTGCACTAACAAACTCCCCCTTGACTGTTGCTTCTAGATTCCGTTATACGCTCAAAGTCTTTATAGTCTTGTACTCCTTGTGTTCCTTGCAGGTTCTTCTAACTCATCATTGTCTTGAATAACTCCCCCTGAATTGTTGCAATAATTCAGTCTTCTCCGTGTAAGCTTGTGAATATTCAGTCTTCTCCGTTTACGCTTGTGAAGAGTTAGTCTTCTCCGTTAATGCTTGTGAAGAGTTAGGCAGCTTCCTTTGTTGTTGTAAACTCCGTTGTTTATCAGAGTCTTCATCACAAGTTGAATCAACTAAGTTCATCACTTCTTCTTGTATTCTTCGAGCTTCCATAACTGACAACAAAACTCCCCCTGAGCTGTCTGACGATGAACAACGTCTCAAACAACATTTTCAAGAGTAGAGTCTCGTACGCGCACAACCTGCAAACAAACGTTAGTAAAACCTTTTTTTTGTTTTTTTTTTCTTTTTTTTTTTTTTATAAGATATCGACACGAAATTTGGAGCTTTTCATGTCGATTCAAATTTTCATAAAGATAAATATACAAGATTACAAAAATTTTCAGCTAAGCCAACAATGATCAGTTATGGTGGGGAACCCATGCCATAACACGTCTTGATTGTCCTCTTTCGTTTACGTAGACAAACTCCTTGAAGAAACCATCATCTTTACTAACACTAGATTGAACTTTAGAATGCAGGTGGTTCCGGCAGTATGAATTAGAAGTTCTAAAAGACGGTCGAAATGGACGCGGTTGAAATGAACGATCATTAGAAACACCCGTGTGTTCCTGTTTCTTAATCCACCTTTGAAGCACCTGTTTCCATACAGGTGAATGTGATTGAGCCATTGAGTGCAGAACAGGCTTCACCTGTTTCCGTACAGGTGAATGTGAACGAGCAATTGGTTTAGTCTTTGGTGAAAAAGATCTGCTAGCTTGCTCTTCTTCTTCTCCGGACATACCGAGGCTACGTGACCATGTTAACGACATTTAAAACACTTCAAGTCATCCATAGGTTGTTTGGGTTTTAAGTTTTCAGCTAATGTACTCATTTTCGTTTCCGAAACACTTGACTTAGTCTGATCATCCCTTGTAGAGGTAGATTCACATGAAGAGTCAACACTGTTTTCCTTCACTTCACATTCAGATTTAAGAAAGCTGTAATTGTGATTAAAAGGTGGAGGTGTTTCATTATATCCCAAACCATTACGATTTCCAGTTGGCCTTTGACGACTCAAGATAGAATTTAAAGTACTAGAAGAAGTGCGAAACTGTTCGATTTTCCTTTCCTGCTCGGTTAGTCTGATTTCACAATTATTTAATTCTTGGACCTTCTCAACGTAACTCTTCTTTTGTTTTTCAAGACAGTCATATAGCATGTCAATTTTATGAGTTAAGACACCAATATTTGACAAAAGTTCCATTATGTCCTTTTCATTTTGATGAAGTTTCTTTGCAAAATCATCTTTTAGATAAGTTTGTGTTGACACGTTAAGTTCAAGTTCAGTTTGATGAGATTCCAAATTAGATACCGACTTAGTCAATTTATCGTTTTGAAGAGTTAAAATAGTAAAAGATTTGCATAACTCCTTCACTGATTGAATATCAAGAAGTACCTTTGACTTTTCAGTGTTGAGGTCAGCCATTTTTGCAATGAAGTTCTCATTGGATAGATCCACTGTGCAGCTGCAAATCTTTGTTTTGTCTTCAATATATTCAACATCCTGAATATCCTCTTCATTCGAGCTAGTTTCACTTTCAGTACTAGAATCACTTTCAGTACTACTAGCTTCACTGTGAACTTCGTTTTGTTCATTGTCTGAACGCGTACTCTCAGTATCTTGATCACTAACTGAAGCCTTGAATGCATGATCTGAGGTTGCTGAACTGTTATCAGATTGCGGCACAGTAAATCCATAAAGTACAGTGGCTTCATGTTTTCTTAGATTCTCAATGATTTGCTCCAGTGTGAGAGGATTTTTCAGTAGTTTCAGTCTCTTTTTCTCTCTCATCTCACATGAGATTTGCGTATGCCTCCCATCTCTTTGGTAGAGCATCCAACAGTCTTTCTCTATTCTCGTTAGCAAAGTCTATTCCGAAGTTATTAAGTTGAATAAGCAAATGAAGGTACTTGATATCTTCCAAAGGTTCAGTCGCAGATGCTTTGAAGATAGAAAACTGCCTTTTTATCTCATTTCCTTGGGCTCTTCGTTGCTTAGCTGAACTAGCGCACTTCTTCTCAATTGCTTTCCAGAAGGCATTTGCTGACTTGTATCGCCCAGTGAGATGTTGCAGTTCCTTAGGAAGAGACATTTCCAGATTTTCCCTAACATTATTTTCAGCATCAAACACTTTTCTGCATTCAGCTGAAAGACTGTTGATGGGAGTCAGTTCCGCCCAACCATTTATATCCATTGTTGGATGGAGGTATTCATGTTGAACACAGAACCACATGTGAGCGTCATTTAATCTACAGTAAGATTCAAACTTGTCTGCCCATTCGTAATAAAGAGACTTGTTAAGAAGTTTAGGTGGACTGTCCAACTTTGAAGATTCCATTTCTTGTATAATGATACGGACTAAAGTATAATAATACCTGTCAAATTAATTAGGTCCAAATAAATTAAGTCCAAATTAATTAAGTCCAATTAAAAATTCAAGAAACAGTCCAATTAACTCCAATTAACGAGTCCAAATAACGAGTCCAAATAAACAGTCCAATAAACAGTCCAAGTCCAATTCAGTTATAGGCCCAAGTTCAATATCAAAATTACAGGCCCAGATAATTAAGCCCAAATTAAAGAAATTCCCAAACAAAATGTAAGCAAACCATGAAGATGAAGCCAAACATGAACTGTCAAACGAACATCAGTAACGCAACGAACATGAAAATCAACCGAACAAAATCCCAAATCAGCCGAACAAAATCCCAATTTAAATCAAAACGAATATCAACTCAAAACGAACATGTAAACAATCCAAGTCTTCAAACAATCTGTCACGAACATAACAACAATCCAGCCACGAAAAGTGATGTTCGTCACGTAAAAACGAACATGTGTTCGTCACAAACTTGTTTACTTCGACGAAAATGATCCGAAGATGATGTTCGTTCAATTGGTTGTTCGTCCCCCTCTTTTAATCACCGTAACGAAGAAGATGTTCGTTTTCTTTATCGCCGCCTTGACGAAGATGATTTCAAGTTACGAAGATGATTACGAAGATAAAATCATCTTCGGCGAAGATGATTACGAAGACGATTAAGAAGATAAAATCATCCTCGACGAAGATGATTACGAAGACGAAGATGATTTGCTTGTTTGTTTATGCCGGCGAACTTGTTTATTCAGCTTCAATCTAATCCCCAATTCTAATCGGCGAACCCCCCTTTTTACTTATTTTAATTCATGACTGTGTTTTTATGTGAAGGTGAAGATTTGTATCTGTGTGTGTGTTTGATTTTCAAGCCGCCACTCTTTCTTGTGTCTTTGTTTTTCTTAATTGGACCACTGACCAGGCCCAATAGAAACCAGGCCCACAAATGTATGAAAGCCCAAGTCACAAACTAAAGCCCAATAATAAAAGTTGTTATATTCCAAGTCCACGAACTTTATGTTTTTCGAGTCCACGAACTTGTTATTTTTCAGGTACACGAAATTGTTACACTGATTAACGAACTTGCCGTCAGAAACCCTTATTCGCAAACTGCAGCCGTCAGAAAATTCGCAAACCCTAATTTTTAATAACAGCCGCCAGAAACCCTGATTTTTAATAATAGCCGCCAGAAAACTGAAGAACCCTAATTCCCAAAATCGATTAAGACCTGAAATTTAACCCTGAACCAAATCTCGATAGAGAGCAAACGATGCGTTTGCTCTGATACCAATTGTAGGTCCCAGTGGTCCGATCTACAAGATTAAACTAACTAATCACGAGGCGGAATCTCGTAATCAGTTTATATCACACAAGTAATAATCGAATGCAGTAAATAACAAATACGAAATACCGAATTCTGACTACTTTATTAATTGAATCACTCAATTACAATAATAGCCTTTCACAGAACTCTCTCCCTCTGTATGTCTCTAAGCATTTTCCTTAAACCTAAACTCAATGTCTCTTTATATAGAGACATGTTCACAGGCTTGGGCCACTAATGGGCTCATGGACTATGCAAAGTCCATTAACACCCATAACAGACTAACTAGCCCACTTAACAATACAATGTTATTGGGCCATTACAGACTCAAATAGACTATTACGTACTAAAGACTTAAATAATCTAGAACAATTGTCACAGATATTGCACTAACAAAGCTCAACTTCATAGAAGAACAGCTTGACGTTGTAGACCGAGAGGTCAAACAACTCAAGCAGAGTCGTATTCCTATCGTCAAGGTTCGGTGGAATTGCCGACGAGGTCATGAATTCACGTGGGAGCGTGAAGACCAGATCCGTCAGAAGTATCCACATCTTTTTAAAGGCTCTCCCTCCCCATGAGGCGAACTAAATTTCGGGACGAAATTCTTTTCAACCCGGGGAGAATGTGACAACCGGCTAAATTTCAGGTGAAATCCGCATTTTATGTCTTTGAGTTATCTGTTAATTGATCTTAACTATACTTGTACCGTAAACGAGTGTGAGTCGGAATCGAAATCGGATTCATAAATTGAATACTAATACCAAGAAAACACTTAGTGAACTTGCCTAAGTTCCTATCTAAACTAATCGTAAACTTTCAAATAACAAAAATGCTTAACGATGGAACAAACGAAAAACGAAAACTTGCAGAATCTGCCCCAAATGCGCCGCATAAGGGGCCTTATGCGCCGCATTCTGGGTGCAGACCAGCTATTTTTGCAAACTTTGAAACTTGTCTAAAACGAGCCCAACTCTTTGGCTCCGGGCTAAACTTGTTCAAAATCCTTTTAAATGTCAAGTAAATCCATTTTAAACACCTCACAACACTCATTTTACAAACACCACACACAAACACACACAAACACTCTCATTACTCTCTCTCTCTCTCTCATTGAAAACTCTCTCAACAAACACTCTCTCAACCTCCTTTCATTTACAGAGATTATTCACTCAAATCACAGTAAAAATCACCATAATAATCACACCAAAATCGTTCATAATCAATAGGGAAGCAAGTAATCTTCATTTGGGTCAAGGAAAAACGGTTTCTAGCATTTTTGGGGCTAAAATCACCAAAGGAGCACTTCAATCTCTTTCAAATCACCATCCATTCGGTATAACTCTTTTTAATCTTCTGTTTTTACAAAATAAACTCTTTGCATGTATGATCTAACAACTAAAAACAAGTTTTTATGAAGATTTATGACCATTTATATACAAAAATGGGTTTTTATAATATGGATATTTAGATCTATGAATTTGTAGTTAAAAACTCAATATAAACTGTAAAACATCAAGAACTTGGGTGTATCTATAGTTGCATGTCCAAATCCCCCACCAAAATAACATTTTTGAGCAACAAAACGATTTTTCCAAGAATCTGGTGCCAGAATGCGGCGCATCTGGGTCTAGATGTGGCGCATTCCTGACCCAGATTCCCGGAAAATGGGTCGTTCGGCTATTAAAGGTAAACTTGAGCTTATTTCTTCAAACCGAGTTAAATAACCTGTAATAAGCTAAACTTATGTAAAAAGACACCATTTGGACATGTTAACATACAAAGGTGTTTGGTGTAATTATATGAATTATGTTTATGAAAATTGTTAAGCGGGAAAGTGTACAAAAATTGGATTTAAAGATTTTGGCGCGGAAGCGCTGCCCGATTTTTGTTAGACTAAAACACAACACTTATATTAAAATCATTTTCATTGACTAACGATATTATAAACTTATAAACAATCGTACTTATTCAATCTTGGTATTACTATAGGATTTCCGTGATTCCGACCCGTTTCGACCACTTTTCGCACTCGTATCGTCTCTAGCAAACCGTGAGTTACATCCCCACCTTTATTTACTGTTTTACATAATTCTTTTGGGGGAAGCATGAGAACCAAACTTTTACGTACTTATACGCAAATATATTTTATTGCCACACTCGGCACTCGTATGAAACTATATTTTATTGCCACTCTCGGCACTGGTATGCAATTATATTTTATTGCCACACTCGGCACTCATATGCAAACATATTTTATTGCCACACTCGGCACTCATATGCAAACATATTTTATTGCCTCACTCGGCACTCTTTTGAAAATTGATTGATCGTATAACTAACGTGATTCTTAAAGAAAATATAACATGCTTCTTAAGTGACTACTATCAGTTTTGAAATAACATTAATGCCCATTTTGTAACACATTCTATTAGCTTTGTTAAGCCGTTTAGTAATTATGGGTATCGATACTTAGGAAATAACTGTTCCTTACTTAGGCGGCAGCTTAAGTACATATTACTTGATCGAACACGACTCCTCGTAAATAGTGCGGGGTCAGGGGCTTCGCGGTTGATTACCCGGTTTAGCGTGAACACTTAAGTTATATTATGCCAAGTAGTCGTTATACATGATTTCAATCAATTGTTTACTTTTCGCAACTACCTTTTAAGTATTGTTATACTTGTCACAAACTATTTGAGTATTGTGATACTCGTTGCAAACTATTTTTAGTCGAGGACTAGAAAACTTTAACTCACTCACTACTTTATGTAGTTGACACTTTTTCTCATGTTTCAGGAAACCAAATGTAAGGACACGAAGTTCATACCATGGATGGGTCACGCAAGTCACGTGAAACACGAATTGGGAGAAGACCTGTTTTTATCATTTGGGAATTTTGTTAAACATTTAATCATGTAGTCTGTTATGTCTATACGCTAAATACCTGGTTAATTTTCGAACATGTACTTTATTTTGTTTAATCAAATGACTTGAAACCGTTACGTTTTATTATGACTCGTGTGATGATATCGTTTCTCTTCGCACCTTGTGTTTCTGCTTTAGCGGGGTGTGACATAGAGTAAAGAGTAGAGCACCGAAAACATCAACACTAGTACCTTCCAAGGTGTCTAATCTAAAGAAGAAGATGCTAGAATACAAGAATAGGTTCTCAGAGAAGAATTACAAACTTCATCTGAAGAACTACTTGGTTGTTTTTGGTGGAATATCATCTAGATTAGTGGGGCAAATAAGATTGAAACCTTGGAGAGAAATTGGCTAGATATTCAAACTGCAGGTCCCATGTATTGGATCAACAAGATTAAACCTATTGATTATGAGACGGAATCTCAATAATCAATAGTTAATACACAATAAGAATTACTTAGACAAGAGAATAAACGATTACCAAACACGAATACTTGTATTAAGATGAATCACTCAAACCTAATACAATCAGTATTCTTCAGTTTTGACTTCTCTCTGTGAATTATTCTCTCTAAGTCTTAACCTAAACCTAAACAAGTTATCCTATTATATAGTATAACATGTTCACTGGGCTTAGGCTACTAATGGGCTTATGAACAATGCAATGTTCATTAACACCCAAAACAGACTATTGAGCCCACCAACAATACAATGTTCGTGGGACTTGACATACACGAACAATCATGTTCGTTGGACATCATACACGAATATGAACATTATGTTCGTTTATACACACGAACGTGAACATCATGTTCGTTTATACACACGAACATGAACATCATGTTCGTTTACATACACTATAAATACATACTTAATGAATCTAGAACTATTATCACATATATTGCACCAACAAACTCCCCCTTGACTTTTGCTTCTAGATTTTGTAATACGCTCAAAGTCTTTATAGTCTTTTAATCCCAGCAGGTTCTTCTATCTCATCGTAGACTTGAATGACTCCCCCTTTGTTGATGTGAACTTTGTTTATCAGAGTGTTCATCACGAATTTACTCAACTAAGTTCATCACTTTTGCATGTAACCTTCGAGCCTCCAACAAACTTCAACAAACTCCCCCTGAGCTGTCTGACGCTGAACAACGCCGCAAAAAGTAGCTTCAAGAGTAGAGTTACGTACAATCTCCGCAACCTGCAGATACAAATTAGTAATAATTTTTTTTTTAAGATATCGACATGATAACTTTGATCTTTTCATGACGATTCTTTTTTTTTCTTCATAAAAATACAATTTTACATAATCTTCAGCTAAGCTAGCACTGAATCAAGAAAAATCAGTTAAGATGAGGAACCCAAGCCATAGTGGGTCTTGATTGTCCTTTCTCGTTCACATAGACAAACTCCTTAAAGAAACCGTCATTATTGGAAACAATATCATTAACATGATAATTCATATGTTTCTTTGGTGGACTGAAAGATATCGATTGCCGACTAAAAGAATTTTCTCTTTGACTCGGGCAATATTGATTTGAAGTTCGAAATGACGGTTGAAATGGAGATCATTTGAAAACTTGGGCGTTACTGTTTTATAACCCAGTTTTGTTTCACTCGTTTCCGAACAGGTGAAAGTGGTCGAGCGATAGGTTTAGAATTTTGCAAAGACAATCTTTGAACTTGTTTTCTGTTTGGACACAAAGAAGCCACACGACTATGTTCACGACACTTAAAGCAATCTAAATCATCCATGGCCTGTTTGGGTTTTGAGTTTTCAGCTAAAGTAGTCGTTCTTGTCTCATAAACACTTGACTTGTTTGAATCACTTGATTCAGTTTGATCTTCCCTTTAAAGGAGGATATACAGGTAGAATGAACATTCTTTTCCTTCAATTCAAATTCAGTTTTAAAGAATCTGAAATTGTTATTAAAAGGTGGAGGTGTTTCATGACATCCCAAACCAGTGACATTTCCGGTTGTCCTTTGATGACTCAAAATGGAAGTGAGTGTGTTAGATGAGTTTCGAAATTACTCAATCTTTCTATTTAGCTCCAAGACTTTGACCTCACTATCTCTGAGTTCCTTTTCTTTTTCAACATTCAGCTTCTTCTGTTTTTCCAAACTTTCGTAAAGCATATCAATATTTACTGACTGCTCACCTATAGTTGTTAAGAACTCACTTCTATCTTTGGAATCTTGACGAAGCTTGTTGGAAAAATCATTTTTCAGATTAACTTGAGCAGCAAATTTAAATTTCAAATCTTTATGTTGGGTCATCAGGGTGTCCAAGGATTCATTTAAACGTTCATTTTCCTTGGTTAAATTTGAAACAGGTTTGCACAAGTCAACTACAGATTTAGTGTCGAGAAGTACCCTTTTTTTCTCAGTCTAAAGGTTCGTTATATTTGCTACAAAGTATTTCTCGTGTACATTGAGCACACATGAACATGATTGTAGATGTTCCTCCTTACTGAAATCATCTTTTTCAGAACATGTACTCTCAGTATCTTCATCGCTAACTGAATCCTTAAATGCAGGGTTTGAGTTTTTTGAGCTTGTAGAACATGTTGTCTAAACATAAGTTTGATCACTCTCTTGAACAGGCATAGCCTTTGAGTTTAAACTGTTTTGTTTATATTCATCTGTTCCAAAAGAAATCATTTTAATGTCGTGGTTCTGATTTTGCTCAACTTTTGGCTGTTGACTCTCACTTGCGAAATGTCCCAACTTCGGACAATCGAAGCATCTCACTTTAGATTTGTCAAAATCTGTTTTGCCAGTTTGAGGACTCCTTCCGGTTCTGGCTATGCACTTATTGATTCTGTAAGTAAGCATTGCCATTTGCCATTGAATATCTATCTCCTCCATTTCATCACTATCCACTTGATCATAATCTTCATCCCAAAGTCATGGGTCAGTTATCTTTCCTTGGATGTGATTTTCATAAGCAGTCATGAAGCAAGACATAATTTCTAATGATTCCTTGGCAGACTTCACACTCATTGGCATGTTGTGAGGAGCGTGAGTTTCCTTAGTAGACTTTGAACCTTTAGAAGTTTTTTCAAATAATGAACATGAGCTTCCTTTTGTGGTTTTATCTTTATCAGATTGCAGGACAGTAAATCCATAAAGTGCTGGATTTTGAATATAATCATGTGATACATCAACACTCGTGCTAATGGTCTCATATCCTCTTAATCTTTCAATGATTTTCTCCAGTGTTAGAGGATCTTCAGTATCATCGGTTTCTTTTTCTATCTCATCTCTCATGAGATTTGCATAAACTTCCATCTTGATGGAATAGCCTCCAAAAATCTCTCTCTCTCTTCTCATTATCAATATCTTTTCCAACACTTTCAAGTTCAGCTAACAGATGCTAGTATCTGTTTATTGTATCTTCTAGAGATTCATTCGTAGTTGCTTTGAAGATTGCGAATTGTCTTTTCATCTGATTACCTTTAGCTTGTCTTTGTTTAGCTGAATTAGCGCACTTTGGCTAAATTGCTCTCCATAAGGCATTTGCTGATTTGTTTGTCCTAGTGAGATGTAGCAGTTCGTTAGGAAGAGACATTTTTAGACTAGCCCAAACCTTGTTTTCAGCATCAAACACCTTTCTGAGTTCAGCTGACATGGTGTTGATAGGAGATTTTCGTGTTACTCCATCTACAATTAATATTGGGTATATGTATTCTATTTGAGTACACAGCCACATCTGACCATCATTAGATTTAGAGTAAGATTCAAATTTGTCAATCCAATCATAATAGAGAGAAGCGCTGAGGAGTTTAGGTTGACTTTTTGACTTTAAAGATTCCATCTCTAAAAAGTGAACAAGAAAATTTAACGAAATATGAATTCACGAACGATATATCACCCAACAAATAGTCAACAGACAATTATATTCGTCGAACAAGAAAACTTAAACAAATATAGTGCCATGAACAAGTCCCACTTGCCGAATATAAGCTCCAAAGTGTACTAATTTAAGTTATATCTTGCGAACATATTAAGTTGAATCTTGCTAACACTTCCACGAACTTAAAATAATATAAGTCCCACGTGATCATATAATATATTATCTGCCGAATAAATAATTGCTATTTGCCCAACATAACTTAAACATTAATTACCGAATACAAATGTTTATTTGCCGAACATAACTTCTAAAATTAATGCCGATTACTTGTGAATTAAATATTCAATTGAAAGCCCACAAATTGAAAAAATCCCAAGCATATTAAAATACTAGCCGAACATAAACCAACTAAACAGCGAAAATGATTTATTTTGCCGAACTACAACTTGAACCTATTTGTTGACTTTTTGTCCCAAAGCTGATTTGGTTTGAATTTAAACCACATGCCTAAGTTCATCGATTCAAATGCCAAATATTATTTAATGATGTCAAGAAGTCACGAACATATATATTTAAGATCCACGAATTAAACCGTCACAAATCCTAAAATTAATAAACCCTAAAAACTCAAGTCTGGAGCCAACTCAAATAATTCCAGTTTCAGGATCCCAATTTCTAAATAATCTTTATTTGGTAGATCTAATCTTGAACCATAAACAAAAACAAACAATTGTTGTTTGCTCTAATACCAACTGTAGGTTTCATGTATTGGATCAACAAGATTAAACATATTGATTATGAGGCGGAATCTAAATAATCAATAGGTAATACACAATAAGAATTACTTAGAAAATAGAATAAACGATTACCAAACACGAATACTTGTATTAAGATGAATAATACATCAGTATTCTTCAGTGTTAACTTGTCTCTGTGAATTATTCTCTCTAAGTCTTAACCTAAACCTAAACAGGTTATCCTATTATATACTATAAAATGTTCACTGGGCTTAGGCTACTAATGGGCTTATAAACAATGCAATGTTCATTAACACCCAAAACAGACTATTGAGCCCACGAACAATGCGATGTTCGTGGGACTTGACATACACGAACAATCATGTTCTTTGGACATCATACACGAACATGAACATCATGTTTGTTTATACACACGAATATGAACATCATGTTTGTTTACATATACTATAAATACATAATTAATGGATCTAGAACTACTGTCACATATATTGCACCAACACAAACAAAGATTATGGTGAATGAAATGAAGTCTAAGAGAAAAAAGAAGATAGAGGAGGAGCTGAACAAAAGGCAAACTGAAAGAGATTCAGAGAATGTTGAAGTCAATCTGGAAAGTCAAAGAACAGAAGCTCCAATTGCTCCTTCTGTTCAAACTGGTGAGGGGTCTTCTACAAAAACAGCTGATTCAAGTCAGAATGTCACTTTGAAGTCTCTAGTTAAGAAATAGAGTCAAGATGTGCATTCAAAGACAAAGGTAAAGCATGAATATGATCCTTTTGTTGAGTATTTGGAAAAGGTGTCTTGGTTCACAAAAAATCAACAAGAAGACCCAGTTCCTGCTCAATCTTTTAAATCTACATTGCCAGAAGACTATTATCCAGATGATCCAGCTGTCACAGCTATGATTGAAGAACTATCTAATTGGATTGATGATACTGCAGCAGATGGAGGTGACTTAGATCAATATGGGTTTCCGATTGATGTTGCTGATGTTTCAGTTCAAGGAGAAGACAGTGCTTCAGGATCTAGAATAAAGAAGATATCCCAAGAGGAGTTGAGGGTTGAAAGAGAAGAACTGATGAACATGAAGAGAGGTATTCTACCACCTATAAATGGGTGAAGGTTTAATCATTATACCGGTACAATTGTGATTAAGATAAAAAGCAGAACTAGTACAATGACCCAGTCATTTGACACAACTGAGAAACTCATGCAAATCTCAGTAGAATATACCAGAAGACTCTGTTACTTGAAGATGGTGAACCATGGTCAATATGCTCATGGATATGATTATGAGAGGTTCATTCATGAATGTGCTAAGACCAACTGTGCCAACTTTGGAAAGAAATTCTGAGCAGAAAGGAAAATGATGAGTATGTTTATTGCTCCAATGAAGAAAGTCAAAGTTCTGCATCAAAAGCCCAAGATACTCAGATGATGGGTAGACTATGAGAATGATGAGATTGTACTGATCAAAGAAGTTGGCGAGGGTGAGAGGCTCTATGAAAATGCTGATTTAAGAGAGCTCTCTAATGATGATAATCTTACTAGCTTCAAACTTCCACTTGATAAATGGCAACCTGATGATAAAGAAAGAAGGATGGCTCTTGAGGTTGTAGCTTGGAAGTTGACAAGATCAGTAGGGGTACAAGAGACAGAAGATAGAAGTTGATGGTTATTTTGAAGATGGGAATGGAGCTTAACTTAGTAAGATGAAGATTTTGGAAGCATCATCCAAGGGGGAGATTGTTGGAGCATATAGGATTGATGGTGAAGCTTCCAAAGATCTTAGTCATATTGTATAGTGTTAGATATTCAGTTCGGGTGGACATTGTTCATCACCCGAACTAAATCTTAGAGTGTAATATTAGGAAGACTTTAGGTCGGGTGAACTAACTCTTCACTAGAGTTAAGTTCAAGTTCACCCGAATTAAGGTTAAATGAGTTTTTAATTATTAGTTCACCCTAAGTGTTTTTACATAAACATAAGGGTTGTTATAATGTAATAGTTAGATAACTTAACCTATAAATAGTGGTGAGAGAAGTTCAGATGTAAGATTAGAAGAATCAATATCTCCGTAACAAACCTTTTCGCCATTTAAGGCTTTGAAAATAATAATTTCCATTGTTGAATTCCTTGTTCTAATTTCTTTAGCTTAACTTGTGATTCCACAACCTGTTATTGATTCTAGACATTGAGTGTGTGGCTTTGAAGGTTGATCAGACCTGACATAAAGCGAACAGATGTGTAAACCGAGGGTCTTGCAAGACATAGGCCAAACAAGAAAGTGATAACTAGCTAAAGGCAAGTCCTTAATCACAAAGTATACAAGACAAAATAATAATATATATATAGATGCATCACGCTTTCCAGTCCCACGAGTAAAACGAAAGTGGGGATGCGAATACCCACAACAATTAGCAAAGCAAGTGGTGGGGTGACAATTAGCGTAAAACACTTCGCCGCCTAAGTGCCCTAGATCAAAAAATTCAAGTAAATCTATGTACCTCTAAGGTCAAGTCTAGTCCGGTTTAGCCTTCTAGTTAACGTTATATTATATAGTATATTCAAAAGTGTAAGAAAGAAAAATTTTTCGAGTCAAAGTGACGAGTAGGAGATAACGGTATTTCGAGTCAATAATGACTATTAGAATATATCAATAATTTGAGTCAATAATGAAGAATGGAAGATAACAATATTTCGAGTCAATAATGACTACTAGAAGATATATCTAAGTTTGTCAATAACGACGATTAGAAGGGAATGATATTTCGAGCCGTAAATGACTAACAAAAATATCGTTTGAAGATTGAATGTTGACAAACAAAGTGTCGTCAACGTCCATCAACTTCAACGTTTGAAAAGGGTTGACTTTAGTCAAAGTCAACGATTACGATAAAGAGTCAAAGTCAACTAAAAAGTCAACATTCGACATTTGAAGAATTTAAATATTTTGAGTAAAACTTCTTTGAAAACAATTTTATAAGATTTTAACGAAAGGTCATAATTTATTATTAGAATTTGATGACATTTTTGAGGAAAAGTATATTTGTCGAAAATATATACGTTTAGCGAAAATCATAATTATAACTATTATGTTTATGATTGCGATTACGTTTTGGGTCCAAAATGTCTATTTGTCGATATATACTATTTTTACGTATAATTATATAAGTATATGTAAGTTTATGTTTGTTTAAAATATATAATGTTTTGGTTCAACGACTGCTGCAACGCATCTACCCATCACTGCGACGCAGCTGGTTTAATGCAGGAAACTGGACAACGTACTGAAGCATTACTGCGGCGCAGTAAGCTTGTTCCGCAACCCGCTGCGGCGCAGTGGTGCCAAAACCAGTTTTTTAGAGTTTTTCCTTTGAATGTTTTAAGTGTCGTAAATGTTTATAAGAAGTGTAATACTAAAAAGTAATTTCTCCAGAATGTTATATTATATAAATATGTATATAAGTCCATACTTATACTTATTATGTAAATATATTTATGTAAGGTTGTATATATATATATAGTAAATATGAAATTTTTTACATAATAGTTAGTCATAATACTCTTTAGAGTCCAAATAATAATTATATATATACTTATGTCCAAAATTGGTCCAAAGAGTCCAATAAGACCAAATACGATATAAGTTTACTATTATTACATATTTTACTTATAATTTACCATTTTATCAACTTATTTTCATATTTAAAACATTTATGTTAATATTTTCTAATAACTTATAATATGAATATATTATGTATAATTAGTTAATAAATTACGTTTTATTCCATATTTTACCATTTTAAGTATGTTACTTGGATGAATTTAACGATTAACAAGAAAACGTAAGAGAAATTTGGAGAAACTTAAGAAAGTACCGAATACCTCCGCAAATATCTACAAATCGCCGAAAAAGGTCTCGAAATCTCCCGGAAAATGACCTCCAAAAGTGGTGGTGGTGAGGATCAGACTCCAAACACACAAAAACACACACTTATTAATATAGAGCTTTAAAAAGAAAAGTAAGA
This sequence comes from Senecio squalidus, assembly GCA_910822075.1. Taxonomy (NCBI): domain Eukaryota; kingdom Viridiplantae; phylum Streptophyta; class Magnoliopsida; order Asterales; family Asteraceae; genus Senecio; species Senecio squalidus. The sequence continues at coordinate 53,480,611 of CAJVGC010000591.1, forward strand.
GCATGATTTAGTAAAAAATTTACTTACCAAGCTTAATATGAAGAAATCTTCATGTGCTAAGCTAAAATCTCAATATGAAGATGATGATGGAAGATGAATCCTTGAAACACATACAATAATTTATGTAAAAAATCTCCAACATAAACAAAGAAAGAAAAAGGATTAAAAGATGGAGATGGTGTTGAAATTGCTTACCACGAAGTGATGAACAAATGAGATGATGATGAACGTGATGGAAGAACTTTCTTCTAATATAAACTCACATATATGTAGGTTTATTTACTTTTATTTTCTGGAAATTGATGGAGAGAAAGAGAGAAATGGTTGTGAAATGAGAGTGAAAATGAAAAGGAAAATGAATGGAAAAGATGTAAAAGTGAAAATTGGGATGAGAGATGGTTAGGAAATGGTATTAGGTCTAGATTGAGGTCAAATCCACTCATAATAGAAAAAATAAAGCTCCAAAACCCGTGATGGCATGTGTTGTAGATCTCCAAAAGTGAAAAAGTGGTTTTTAACATTTTGTGTCCGGAACACAGACTGCGCCGCACTGACTAGGTCAATGCGTCGCAGTCCGCTGAGGACAAAAAGTCAACTTTCGTTAACTTTCCGTTAAAAGGACATAATTTGTAATAAACTTAACGTTAAACTCATTAAAGGACTAACTTTGGAATATATTTAACGTTAGTTCTCGTTAAAAGACTAACTTTGTAATATTTGTTTAACGTTAATTTTAATCATATAAATGAAGGCATAAACACTCTAACTTATCTTAAGAGCGTACTATATCTACAAGGCAATTTAGGTATCTAAAACGCTTCCGTTGCGAAGGACAAAGAAATAAATAAAACCCGAAAAAACTAAATAAACGTGATATCAACATGCAATAACATCAATAATCAATAACGCGTAATAAATAACGCTAATGACAACCGAATTAAAGATGGAAAAATCGCGGTTGTCACATGTTGGGAATAAATTGATGAAAATGAGCTAAGTTTGGTTACTACTGCTTAACTGCTGCCCAGTTACTACTGCAAGTGTACTGGTTACTATTGTAAATGTACTGGTTACTACTCCAAGTGTAATGGTTTCTACTGCTCAAGCTTGTTACTTTTACCCGTAAAGTGTTACTATTGCAGGAAGAGTTTAGATAAAAAAATAATTTTAGAATAGATTTGTAATTATCTTTTCCTTAATTGTACTTACTTTACAACTGTAATTGTTAAGTCGTTTCCTAGAATTGCTAGGTTTAGCCTCAAGGTCTATATATACATCGATCCTTGTATTAAGAAAAACACGTGTATTGATCAAGTCATTAAAGATTAATACATTGAGGCGTGTTGGTGATATTCATTATTGTTCGTATTATTCTTCATATAAACAATATTCGTTTAATAACAAAACTTGTAATATCAAAGTGTTTAAATCTGCCGCTAAACTTTCTTTGATAGATCAAGATCTTATAATACATATTGTGGTTGTGTTTACATAACCCAATCGATCCTGAAAAGTGGTATCAGAGCACAGGAGGTGCTCAAGATCTACTGATCTACAAGTTTTGTTGAAGCCTCAACAAGAAACAAAATACCACCAATCATGACAGATGTGGTGGTAAACAAAGTTCCAGTTTTAAACAACAACGATTTTGATCTTTGGAAGTTAAGGATCAAACAACACATACGACTTTTTGAATATGCAATATGTGATGTGAATGTGAATGGGAACAAACAAGACATTACTTTGTCTGCTGATGGAAAACCTGGAGTTGTTCATCCTCCAACTACAGATCAAGAACGAAGAGAGAAACATATTGAAACCAAAACTCTAAGTATTATTTTAATTGCTATTCCTAATGAATATCAATCACAGTTTGAAGAATATGAGGATGCTAAGTCTCTTTGGACAACTCTTGAAAAGAGATTCAGTGGAACAAAGAACACAAAGAAGAACAAAAAGGCTCTTCTCAAACATGAGTATGAAACCTTCAAAGCTATAAAAGATGAAAGAATATCTTTGACATTATACAGATACAAGAAGCTGACAGGAGAGTTGAGCACTGTTGGACTTAAGATAGATAAAGATGACTTAATAGAAAGTTTCTTAGGTCTCTATGAGATGAATGGACAATTTACACAGTGTCATACAGACAAGGTGATATAGTAGAAGAGATGGAATTGGATGACTTGTACAATGACATGAGGGTATTTGAAGCTGAAGTTGAAACTAAGAAGACAATCAACAGTAACAGCAGTACTAACAACTTTAGTACTGCACTTGTTACACCAATTGGTTCATCTCAGACAGACAACATAGAAGATTTTTCCTTTGAAGCCTTTCTGTCACAAAGTGCACGCTCAGGACTAACCAATCAGGACCTAAGACAGATTCATCAAGTTGATCTAGAAGAGATGGATCTTAAATGGAAACTTGTTATATTATCAGTTAGAGCAAGAAGATTTGTGAATAGAACTGGGAGAATATCTACTCTAAGAGGCAATGATAGGGTTGGTTTTGACAAAACCAAAGTCAAGTGCTATGAATGCAGTAAACTGGGACACTTTGCAAGAGAATGCAAAAACATATCAAACTCCAACAATTCACGGAACACCCAAGAAAGTACATCAACAACCCTTGTCACACAGGATGTCTTTGGATATGATTGGAATGATCTACCTGAAGAAACCACTCAAAACAGAGCTCTTATGGCATGTGTAGTCTCAACTGAGGATTCATCTTCCACTACTAATGATGTGTTTGGGTATGATTGCAGTGCTATTGCAGAAGAAGTTACTCAGAACATATCACTTATGGCTACTGCGTCATCCACCAAGGACACTACATCATCTTCTCTCTCAACTAAGGTAAATTCTAAACTCTGTTCTCCTGAATGTAAAGATGTCATGATTAAATACATAAATCATAATCAATTTATATGTGACACCATTAAAACATTAGAAGAACAAAGAAGATCAGCCTCTAAGGGAATTCAAAATTTAGAATTTCAAGTAAAATCTTATAGAGCTAATGAATTAAGCTATCAAGACAAAATAAAATTTGTAAAATGGCAAAGAGATGACTTGTTAGTGAAATTAAAGGAAGCTAGGGAAGAAATTGTCACACACCGCCAGTGGCGGAAACGCAAGGTGTGACCGATTGGCGATCGTCATTATACAATAGTAAATAAAGATAGTCTATATGATATAAATAAAATAGTATGTCATGACGTCTCCATGTCCAAGGTAAAACCCCTTGGTACACAACTACGTCAATCACTACATAAAGAATATTCCAATAATCCAAAAATGAAACGAAGTACTTAGGCATGCAAACCCGAAATAAAACAAGACTGTAATGTTTAAATACAAGCCACAATGCAAAAGCAGTCCAAGTCTAAAGTCCAGTCCCAGTTAGATCCTATGTCTGATCAATACCTGAAAGTAAAACTTAAAAGTCAACACAAAGGTTGAGCGAGTACATCGAGAATGTATTAAAACAGTTTAAGTAATCATTCGAAAATAAGTTTCTAAATTTAGCAGGTTTCCGAAAATAGAAAGTTTCTAAAAATAGGAAGTTCTATTTTTAGTAAATTTTCCCAAAATAGTAAGTACGTAAGAAATCATTCATTTTTCATTTTCAACAGTAGTAATGTAAGTAAAAGCATACGTATAACTAATGCAAGTAAGTAAAGAAATTAATCACCAAGCACATTCGTATGTAGTAGCCACGCTACAGTAAGAAGACACCATTACTACTAATGTGCACGTTTCAGAAGACTCTGTTAGTAGATCATCTCTACTAACTAGCACGTTTAGAAGACTCCATTAGTAGAAACCATATACTAATGAGCACGTTTAGAAGACTCCATTAGTAGAACCAATCTACTAATGAGCACGTTTAGAAGACTCCATTAGTAGAATCAATCTACTAATGAGCACGTTTGGAGGAAATCCTACAACCAGTATCTCGTAATGTTTTGAAAAGATTCATTAGATTTGTTAAACGTTTTATAAAATCCAAATGTAGTAAGTTTCAGAATATAGTAAATATCCAAACGTTAAAGGTTTCCATAAATAGAAATATCTATTTATGGCAAGTTTCGAAAGTAGAAAGTTTCCATTTTTAGTAAGTATAACAAAAGTGAATCCGTTTTTCTAAAATAGTATGGTTTAGTTTTACTTTCCCCCGATTAGTTTAAAGCATGTAAAATAGTAAAAATAAGGGCAATGAACTCTCCTTATCAAGCAAGCGATAATATCTGAACTTTGTGTATATGAAGTAGTATGTAGGTCACAAATAATTCCTCACTAGACCTAGAGCTCCCCTAGATAAATGTAGTAATATACGTAAGTTTAATATTAAACGGGTTTTAGACTTTAGATTAGTCGACAAGATTTGCAGCGTATATAAACGTTCGTTCAAACTGAAATATGTAGAGTTCTAAGAAGAGTTAGACGACGAATGGGATATATTTGAAAACTAGACTCAGAGGCCTACATTTTAGACAAAGATTGTTATACAAAAGAGCTTGTTAAGTAAAAGATATGACCAAAACAAAACTGACCAAACAATCTGTCCAAAAGTATGATTTTGTATAAGTTGAGTTTTAACACGTTTTAAAGTCGTATAATTTATATGTAAACAAGATAACCATTTTTAATACATTGTAGACCTGTTATAAACTAGTAATAAAATTTTTAAATCATGTTTAATATTGTCTAAGTGGTTACACAAGGTCGATTATCAAACCTATTAAATTGATTCAGAATATTCAGATTAGACCACATGTTGGTATTTTACATTTTTAGAAAGTTCTGTAAAGAGTTAGACAATAAATCTTACGTTTTTAAAAACAAGACTCCAAGACCCACAATATTGATTAAGGTCACAGATTCTAGTTCAATACCAATATGGAGTGAGACACAGAAGAAGACAGACTTATAAAAATTTAGAAACTGTCCATACGTTATATAATTGTCCAATAACTTAAGATTTTCTACCGGTAACGTTACAAACGAGAAAGCACGAAATAGGTAAAGATAAATCGATATCAAACTAGTTATAAAAGATTCCAATTCAGTTTACAAAGGTATGTCAAAATGCTTCACAACAAACAATAAACAAGTAGCAAAGATAGAGGTGTTTACCACTTAATTGTAACGGTTTGATTTCCAAATGACGAATACCGTTACAAGCAAACCAACCAACCGAACAAATGACCTGAGGGCTGTCCAAGATCAGTCATGATATCATGACCAAAACACACAAATCAGTTTTCAAGAATGTAGAGCTTTGTTAACGGAAACTAGTATATAATTGAAATGAATCGGTTAGGAGTGTTTACTTACATGAACGATCCTTGTGATTATAACTAGTCGAAAACCCACTCGAGGGACTAATCACAATCTGAAATGAAAACACATATTCATTATCAGACCTTTCATTAAAACTCAATTCGCCAAAATGCTTTAACAATTTGATCGAGAACAACAAATGGTTTATTCATATACATGTATATAGAATCGACTAAAGTAATACGTAGTGAACGGTTTATGAAACGAATGATCAAACCTTGAAGACACGGACATGATCAAGTTATAGCAAAGTAGAAACAGAATTTCCAAAGGTGTGATCAGGGCTGCAATAACAGGTCACCATATCAGAATTTTAAAACAACCGAATTAGGGTAACTACCTAGGAATACAATACACATATACATGCATGAAATCGATTAAAAACAGAATGAAGTAAACAATTGGAGAGACATACGAACCTATGATGATGATGATTTCGATCAGATTTTCAATGAGATGGAATAAAAACCTTGGTATTGAATCTCGTGGCTGCAAACAACAATGATTACAAACAAACTAAAAACCCTAATTAGGGTTCGGCTAGGATCAGGTTAACAAAACGAATTTGTTACATACCTTAATGATGGAAGCTGCTGAAGACGATTATGGTGAGGAAAAAAGGAGGCTAGGTGGTGTGTATATTGCTGGCCAACGGTTTAGATGATTGTTAATAACCGACTATAGAAAAATCCAATATAGTTTCGGATTATGAATTAAAACACAAGAATTCAAACGTGTTACCTTGAACAATGGATGGTGATGAAAAAAAATTCATTGATGGATTAGGAGGTGATCGATGATGATGATGAAGGAGGCTGGATCGGCTGCCACAAGAGGGTTAGGGAGGGTGACAACTTAGAGGGAGAATTAGGTTAGGGTTTTGTTGTATTTAGGTTTAGAAATGAAATGAGGTTTGATTACTTAGGATTAGGTTAGTGTTTTGATTATGAAATGGTTAAGACCATCAAGGACATGGCTAGGACCAGTATCAAGTGTCTAGGCTCGAATGAAGCAGCAAGGGTTTTACCCAATCGACCAACACAATGGAACATTCAAGCAAAACCCGACCTGGGGTCACGCTGCATCGCAACCACCTCTTGGTGCGGCGTAGTGGTCTAGTACATTTCAAAAGTTTACGTTTACTTTGCGTATGAGCAACGGACGACACCCGAAAGTGCGATACACGGAATAAACAATACTCGGGACAAATGAATAAGTACATTCCTTACAAGCATCGAACACGGACACTCAAATAGTGTTAACATCGATTACGTAACAAAGTGAGAAGGTAATATAGAATGCGGAAATGAACGATAAGTCATTCAGGAACTCGTCTAATGGAACTAACTATTGTGCACCTAACTAATACGATAACATCACATATAGGATATACACGATTGTCATAGCAATAATTACGTTTTAATCCCACAACAACAGTAATAAAGCAAGTTTTAAAATTACGGTAATGATCTACAGGCATACTAGACTAACTAAGGATGGAGAGAGTGACGGTTGTCACAGTATCCCCCACTTAAGAGAATTTCGTCCCAAAATTCAAGTGGAAAGTACCGTCACGAAACAAATTATCGAAAGGTAAGGGCACTCAATCAAGAGGAATAATATCAACATATGATTCGAGTAATATCAGAGAACTGTATAAGAAAAGTATCAGCGTCGGCATTCGGATTCTGCTGCTCCTCCGCAGCTCCCAGTACGTATGCTCTAGAACGAGCTCGAGTATTTGGACCACCCTGATTTCCCTGATTTCCTGGAGGGTTCTTGGGTGGGTTAACGTGACCAACAGTCCCCTGCTTGTGAGGACAATCTCAAAGAAAATGACCGGTACCTCCACAACCAAGACAAGAATCAGGCCTCACTGCATTCACCGGCACGGGAACAACAGACCTGGAATGGCAAATCCTTGGCCAAGTGGCCTCTCCTGCGGCATAGCGAACAACTGCATATCATGTGCTCCTCATGGTGATGATTACACTTCTGACATAGAGGAAGTGTACGAGTATACCCCGATTTCGAACTGCTGCTAGATTGACCTGAATCTCGTTTAACCTCCTCTGACTTTCCCTGCTCCTCGTCACTGCGATCCTTCCTCTTCCCGTCCGAAAATACACCGTCTTGAACCACATCATCGGTGATAGCTCCAGCCCGCTGAACAATACTCTGAATGGTGGGAGGTTCAATACTCCTCAACGAACGACGAACCTCGGGGTGCAAACCATAGATTAAAGGCTCGATACGTCGAGACTCCGGAACTACCATCGGATGACGGAGTCGTGCAAGCTCATGAAAACGATCCGTGTAGGCGGCCAAGTAAGCATACGTTAGTATAAACAAAATTGTGAATTGTAAGTAAGGGATATGATCGACAACTCAACCATAAGATCTTTAGGTATGTTTTGTATTACGTCTACAAACATGGTCATTTAAACATATATATAACTCGTCATGGATATAATTACGTTGTACACCCATAGTTATATCCATACCGTTTCATACACACGTCCGTTCATTATCATAATATTAACATATATAAATTTAAGGATTAAAACATAATAGGATTAAATCGAGGTTCCAATAGTAGTAATGATGAAATCAAGAAATCTAAATGTAAAGTATAAATCAAAAAAAAGAAATCTCCCACGTCGAAAAGCCGATATTGGTCGCTGTCTTCCTTAGGCGAATGAGTCGTCACGTACAACTAGTGAGACGTAATGAAATCAATGAAAATATCCTAAAAGAATCTATATGAGAATACATAGTTATAGTCTAGGCTAAACTACCTAGTTTTCTATAACCATGTGCTCTGGTACCAATCTGTCACACCCCGCTAGTGGCGGCAGCGCAGGGTCTGGCCGATTGGAGATCATCATAACACAATAGTAAACAAAGATAGTCTATATGATATAAATAAAATAGTATGTCATGACGTCGCCATGTCCAAGGTAAAAACCCTTGGTACACAATTACGTCAATCACTACATTAAGAATATTCCAATAATCCAAAAATGAAACGAAGTACTTAGGCATGAAAGCCCGAAATAAAACAAAAATGTAATGTTTAAATACAAGCCGCAATGCAAAAGCAGTCCAAGTCTAGAGTCCAGTCCCAGTTAGATCCTATGTCTGATCAATACCTGAAAGTAAAACTTAAAAGTCAACACAAAGGTTGAGCGAGTTCATCGAGAATGTGTTAAAACAGTTTAACTAATCATTCGAAAATAAGTTTCTCAATTTAGCAGGTTTCCGAAGATAGAAAGTTTCAAAAAATAGAAAGTTATATTTTTAATAAGTTTTTCCAAAATAGTAACTACGTAAGAAATCATTCATGTTTCATTTTCAACATTAGCAATGTAAGTAAAGCATACATAACTAATGCAAGTAAGTGAAGAAATTATTCACCAAGCACATTCGTATATAGTAGCCACGCTACAGCATGAAGACACCATTAGTACTAATGTGCACGTTTCAGAAGACTCCGTTAGTAGATCATCTCTACTAACGAGCACGTTTAGAAGACTCCATTAGTAGAACCAATCTACTAATGAGCACGTTTAGAAGACTCCATTAGTAGAATCAATCTACTAATGAGCACGTTTGGAGGAAATCCCATAACCAGTATCTGGTAATGTTTTGAAAAGATGGATTAGATTTATTAAGCGTTTTAAGAAATCCAAATGTAGTAAGTTTCAGAATATAGTAAATATCCAAACGTTAAAGGTTTCCATAAATAGAAATATCTATTTATGGTAAGTTTTGAAAGTAGAAAGTTTTCATTTTTAGTAAGTATAACAAAAGTGAATCCATTTTCTCAAAATAGTATGGTTGAGCTTTACTTTCTCCCTATTAGTTTAAAGCATGTAAAACAGTAAAAATAGGGGCAATGAACTCACCTTATCAAGCAAGCGATAATATTTGAACTGCGTGTATATGAAGTAGTATGTAGGTCACAAATAAGTCCTCACTAGACCTAGTGCTCCCCGAGATAAATGTAGTAAATTACATAAGTATACGATTAAACGGGTTTTAGACTTTAGATTAGTCGACAAGATTTGACGGGAATACATACGTTCGTTCAAACTGAAATATGTAGAGTTCTAGGAAGAGTTAGATGACGAAAGAGATATATTTGAAAACTAGACTCAGAGGGCTACATTTTATACAAAGAATTTGATACAAAAGAGCTTTTTAAGTAAAACATATGACCAAAATAAAACTCACCAAACAATCTGTCCAAAAGTGTGATTTTGTATAAGTTGAGTTTTAACACTTTTCAAAGTCGTATAATTTATATGTAAACAAGATAACCATTTTTAATACATTTTAGACATGTTATAAACTAGTGATAAACTATTTAAATCATGTTTAAGATTTTCTAAGTGGTTACACAAGGTCGATTATCAAACCTATTAAATTGATTCAAAATATTCAGATTAGACCACCTGTTGGTATTTTACATTTTTAGAAAGTTATATAAAGATTTAGACAATGAATCTTACATTTTTGAAAAATAGACTCCAAGACCTACAATATTCATTAAGATCACAGATTCTAATTTAATATCAATATGGAGTTAGACACAGAAGAAGACGGACTATTATACCAATTCAGAAACTGTCCATACGTTATATCATTGTCCAATAACTTAGGATTTTCTACCGCTAACGTTACAAATGAGAAAGAGAGAAATAGGTATAGATCAAACAATATAGAACGATTTATAAAAGTGTCCAATTCAGTTTACAAAGGTTTGTCAACAAGCTTTACAACAAACAATAAACAAGTAGCAAAGGTAGAGGTGTATACCACTTAATTGTAACGGTTTGATTTCCAAATGACAAATACCGTTACAAGCAAACCAACCAACGGAACAAATGACACGAGTGCTGTACAAAATCAGTCATAATATCAAGACCAAAAGACACAAATCAGTTTACAAGAATGTAGAGCTTTGTTAACAGAAACTAGTATAAAATTGAAATGAATCGGTTAGGGAGTGTTTACTTAGATGAACGATCCTTGTGATTATAAGTAGTCGAAAAACAACTCGAGGGACTAATCACAATCTGAAAGGAGAACACATATTCATAATCAGACCTTGCATTAAAGCTCAATACGCCAAACGGCTTTAACAATTTGATCAAGAACAACAAACGGTTTATACATATACATGTCTATAGAATCGGCTAGAGTAGTAAGTAGTGAACGGTTTATGAAACGAATGATCAAACTTTGAAGACACGGAACTGATCAGGTTATAGCAAAGTCGAAACACAAGTTCCAAAGGTGTGATCGGGGCAATAACAGGACACCATAACATAATTGTAAAACAACCGGATTAGGGTAACTACCTAGGAATACAATACACATATGCATGAAATCGATTAAAAATATAATGAAGTAAATGATTGGAGAGACATCCGAACCTATGATGATGATGATTTCGATCCAATTTTCAATGAGATGGAATAAAAACCTTGGTGTTGAATCTCGTGGCTGCAAACATCAATGATTATAAACAAACTGAAAACCCTAATTAGGGTTCGGCTAGGATCAGGTTAACAAAACGAATTTGTTACATACCTTAATGATGGAAGTTTCTGAAGACGATTATGGTGAGGAAAAAGGAGGCTCCGTGGTGTGTATATTTCTCCAAAACAATTTAGATGATTTTTAATAACCGATTATAGAAAACTCCAATATATTGTTTCGGATTATGAATCAAAACAATGGATGATGATGAAAACAAATTCAATGATGGATTAGGAGGTGATCGATGATGATGAAGAAAGAGGGTGGATCGGATGCCTCAAGAGGGTTTGGGAGGGTGACGGCTTAGAGGGAGAATTAGGTTAGGGTTTTGTTGTTTTTAGGTTTAGAAATGAAATGAGGTGTGATTAGTTAGGATTAGGTTAGTGTTTAAATTATGAAATGGTTAAGACCATCAAGGACATGGCTAGGACCAGTATCAAGCGTCTAGGCTCGGATGAAGCAACAACGGTTTAACCCCATCGACCAACACAATGGAACATTCAAGCAAAACCCGACCCGGGGTCACGCTGCGTCGCAGACACCTCCTGGTGCGGCGCAGTGGTCTAGTACATTTCAAAAGTTTTCGTTTACTTTGTCTACGAGCAACGGACTACACCCGAAAGTGCGATACATGGAATAAACAATACTCTGGACAAATGAATAAGTACATTACGTACAAGCATCGAACACGGACACTCAAATAGTGTTAACATCGATTACCTAACAAAGTGAGAAGGTAATATAGAATGCGGTAATAAACGATAAATCATCTAGGAGCTCGTCTAGTGGAACTAACTATTGTGCACCTAACTAATACGATAACATCACATATAGGATATACACACATGTCATAGCAATAATCACGTTTTAATCAAACAACAACAGTAATAAGCAAGTTTTAAAATTTCCAGTAAATTACGGTAATGATCTACATGCATACTAGACTAACTAAGAACGGAGAGAGTGACGGTTGTCACAAAAATTAAAAGAATTAAAGAGGAAAAAGACTAACCTAGGATTCCAATATCACACACACCACCAGCAGAATCATTCAAATTTGATCCAATCAATTCTGAAGAAGTTCATATTGAGGACTTAGTTGAAGAGAGTAAACTAAAAATTCAAAAAAATAATGATATTCCTCTAGAAAATCATATTATCACAATTGAAGGAGTTACTTAACCTAATTCACAAAGTCTAGTGTCAATGATGACAAATCAACAAATTAAGAAAGACAATAAATGTGCATGTAGTTTTTGTCGAAAGTCAAAAGATCTAAAAGAAAAAAACTGGATACATATAGATGCTAGAGGATATCAGAGAATTAGGAATCAGTTAAAATCATAGAAACAACAAGTTCAATATTTTAAGAGACTAGTAAAAGTTTGTTACATCTTTGGAAAGGCAAATTATTACGCCAAAATTTGTTTTTATAACCCTGAAAATCAAAAGAAACTGCTACAAAAGAACCATAGAGGGTTGGGGTATAAAAGCAAGGCTGAATCATCTCAAAAGTTTGGAAAATATGCTAAACCAATCTCTGTCAAAACAAGTGAAAAGTCCAAACCAGTTGGTATTAACAAATCTGGAAGAAAATCAAACATGCACAGTAGTAACAGAGTTAATACTACAAAGTATCAACAAATATCAAAAAGGACATTTCTTTAAACACAGTAGTAACAGAATTGATGTTGTAATTTTGTTAATACTAAACTTGTTAATGTTGCAAAACATAATCATGTTAATACTTCACTTGTTAATGCTTCAAAACATAATCTTGTTAATATTGCACCTGTTAAAACAACAATAACGACTAAAAAGGTTTGGAGACCAAAAGGCAAAGTAACTCAACCTTCAAAACAAACTGGTTTTGAAAACTTAATTCTAAAGAAGGTGAGTTACTTTGATGAGATGGGTAAACCTAAGAAAACTATGGCTTGGGTTCCCAAAAGGAACTAAACTTTTCATTGTGTGCAAGAACAACCAACAAAAAGGGAAAAAAGCAGTTGGCATATAGATAGTGGTTGTTCCAGGCACATGACAGGCAACATATCATGTCTCTAAAATTTTGAAAAATACAAAGGGGGATATGTTACTTTTGGTGGAAATCCAAAAGGAGGAAAGATTATAGGGAAAAGAACAGTTAGCAATGGGAAGATTAGCTTTGAAGATGTATTCTATTTTCAACAGTTGCAGTATAACTTGTGTATTTTGTGTCACATGTGTGTGACAAGAAGAATACAACAATCTTCACAGACACTGAATGCTTAATAATGGAACTTGGGTATGTGATTGATGAAAGCAAAGTACCGTTGAGAACTCCAAGAAAGGACAATGAATACTGCTTTGATTTATCAAAGATTTCTCCAACTAGAGCAGTAAATTGCTTTGTTTCATGAGCAACGGTTGATGAATCAACACTATGGCACACGAGGATATGTCATATGAACTTTAAGAACATCAATCAACTGGTCAAATCCAATCTGGTGAGAGGACTTCCCAACAACCAATACTCTTCTGAAGACAACTGTGTAGCATGTCTTAAAGGAAAACAACACAAATCTCTCACAAATCAAAGGAAGTGAACACCATTACTACTCCATTACATTTACTGCATATGGATTTGTTTGGTCCTACAATTGTAAGGCGTATAAAAAATAAGTCTTATTTTCTAGTAATCACTGATGAGTTCACTAGATATACATGGGTGTACTTTCTAGCAACCAAAGATAAGACAAGTCAAATTCTCATCTCTTTCATCACCAAGGTAGAAAATCAAACCAATCTGAAAGTGAATAAGATCAGATGTGACAATGGTACTAAATTTAAGAATAGTGTGATGAATACCTTCTATGACACAAAAAGGATTGAAACACAATGTAGTGTTGCAAGAACTCCACAAAAAAATGGAGTTTCTGAAAGAAGAAACGGAACTCTAATTGAAGCTACAATGAGTATGTTAGATGATTCCAATCTACCTATCTTCTTTTGGGCAGAAGCTGGTAATATTGCACGCTATGTGCAAAACAGAGGGCTAATTGTGAAATCTCAGAACAAGACTCCTTATGAACTGTTGCGCAACAGACAACCTTTAATTAACTTCTTAAGAGCTTTTGGGTGTCCATGTACTGTTTTAAACTCAAAGGATTATCTTGGAAAATTTAAGAGCAAGGCTGATGTTGGATACTTTGTTTGATACTCCTCACAAAGTAAAGCTTATGGGGTATACAATCATAGGAAAATCATCATTGAAGAGAGTGCAAATGTCTCATTTAATGAGAACACTCCAAATACACAAGGAAAAGGACCAAACTGGTTGTTTGATATTGATGCTTTAACAAGATCTTTGGACTTTGGATATGAGTTCAAACAATATTCAAAAGTCAATAATGCAAATGGTTCTTCTACAAAATCAAATTCAACTGCAGTCACTAGGACTGAAAGACTAGATGCCATGGAGTATGTTTATCTCCCTGTATACTCAGCTGATCCCCTTGACATTCTTGATGAGATATAAATTGAAGATAAAGTACTCACAGATTTCAAAGTGAAAAGAGCAGTATTAATGATGATAAGAGCAGTACTAATGAAGATGAGTGAAATATTAATGAAAATACTCCACTCAATACAACGGACACTGTATTCAGAACAGATGGCATACCACATACGACGGAAGTTGACTTAGATCGAGTGGAAAAGATAGTAACTGATGAAGAAACTGAGATGAAGCCATCACTCCCATAAATAAGGTCCTCCAACCCTTGGGTTTGACTTACCAGAACCTAATGAGGCCAATTTGCATTCATCCATCAGGGTGGAAAAAGTTCCAACATTAAGAATACATAAGAACCATCAGGATTGGTAGCTCAAGGATACACACAGAAAGAAGGAAATGATTATGAAGAAGTGTTTTCTCCTGTAGCTAGTATGGAAGCTATCAGTATTTTTCTTGCTTTTGCATCCTATAAAGGATTCAAAGTGTATCAGATGGATGTCAACAGTGCATTTCTTTATGGCCTGATTGAAGAAGAGGTTTATGTCAGACAGCCTCTTGGTTTTGAAGATCCAAAACATCCTCATTTAGTTTTAAAACTAGATAAGGCACTTGATGGTCTTCATTAGGCTCCTAGATCATGGTATGAAACATTGTCTGATTACTTATTGTTGGTCCAAGAAATGGAGTGGATGAAGCTATGGAGTCTTCAGTGTGTTTGAATAAAGATGATTTCAGTTCGTGGAGGGTCCGAACTGAAATAATCAAGAATAATCCGAAGTGAAATTTTCCGTTCGGAGAACAAGTTAGTTCAGATACTCTGAACTAAATGAAGTTCCTCCGAACTGAAAATAAACCAAGGTATAAGTTAAGTCAACAGAAGTCAACATTGAATATATCAATTCGGAAGATGAAGACTTTAGTTCATAACTGAAGTAAACTCCCCGAAGTGAAATTAAGATGTTGATAATGCTGTAATAATTTAATTCGTAGAGTGTCTGTTAGTTAGATTTTGTCTATAAATAGTGTGATAGGTAGTTTGAGTTTGTTGTCTTTGAACCCGGAACACTCTCAAAGAGGTTTTGTTGAGCTTGAATGTCGTTGTAACAAGCTCAGTTCCAAAACTTGTCACCACTATCAAATGAAATCTAATAAACAGTTACGCTCAATGTTTTATCAGTTTCAGTTTTGTTCAATTTCGGTTTCAAATTCAAAGTCTCATGTTTGATTGATTCAAGTCTGGTCATGAGATTCCGCATCATGACCTGTTTCAGTTCGATTCGCTGAGTGTGTAGTAAGCTTAAAAGAGATCATGTCAATTGGTATCAGAGCCAGACAAATCAATTGATTGAATTCAATTGAGTCTGGTTCATCAATTTGACTCTATTCGAATATTAGGTCAAACAATCAGTGAACGATTAGAATCAAAGGAGTCCGAAGTGAAATTGAAGAAGTCCGAAGTGAAATTGAAGAGATAGATTTGAAGAATCTGTTTAGATTTCAAGGTGTTCATGGTGGAACTGGTGTTACACATATCTATTCAAAGACGGTTGGTGTATGGAGCGAAAACACGAGTTATCGATTTGAGAGAGGGGCGTGTTTGATGTGCTTCCGATCTGAAATCAGATTGACAAATCAAGAGATTCTGCTGGCAGTGAAGATAGTAAACTTCATCAACGATTAATTCTTCATCGGTGGAACTTCGAAAGAATGAAGATTACAAAGATAATGAGATGAAGAACAAAATGTTTTCAACAACATGTTTCTTCTAATTTGATAATATTTTAATCAAATTCTTGTTCCGGAAGAATGATGAAGATCCAAATGCTAAAGTCAAAAGAATTCTTGATGATTCTGGTTGAAGGTTCCGTAAGCAAAGTGGAATTCATGTCTATCATGAATCAGAGGCACATCCAAGGCCAATCATCATCTCTTCAACATAGGTCTCTAGGATCAGTGATCAATATCCTTTCAAGAAAATCAGACGCATGCCTATATTGAAGAGTAAAGACAATATGAAGATTGGAGCTCACCATGGAGGTTAAGTTATAAAGATTTGAAGACTCATCGCATCATCCAAGGGGGCGATTGTTGGGCCAAAAATGGAGTGGATGAAGCTATGGAGTCTTCAGTGTGTTTGAATAAAGATGATTTCAGTTCGTGGAGGGTCCAAACTGAAATCATCAAGAATAATCCGAAGTGAAAATTTCAGTTCGGAGAACAAGTTAGTTCAGGTACTCTGACGTAAATGAAGTTCCTCCGAACTGAAAATAAACCAAGGTATAAGTTAAGTCAACAGAAGTCAACATTGAAGATATCAATTCGGAGGATGAAGACTTTAGTTCAGAACTGAAGTAAACTCCCCGAAGTGAAATTAAGATGTTGATAATGTTGTAATAATTTAATTCGTAGAGTGTCTGTTAGTTAGATTTTGTCTATAAAGAGTGTGATAGGTAGTTTGAGTTTGTTGTCTTTGAACCCGAAAAACTCTCAAAGAGGTTCCGTTGAGCTTGAATGTCGTTGTAACAAGCTCAGTTCCAAAACTTGTCACCACTATCAAATGAAATCTAGTAAACAGTTACGCTCAATGTTCTATTAGTTCTTTCAGTTTCAGTTTTGTTCAATTTCGGTTTCAAATTCAAAGTCTCATGTTTGATTGATTCAACTCAGATCATGAGATTCTGCATCATAACCTGTTTCAATTCGATTCGCTGAGTGTGTAGTAACCTTAAAAGAGGACCTGTCACTTATTAAAGAATAATTTTCAAAGAGGAACAATTGATAAGACTCTTTTCATTAAAAAGGTTAAAACTGACATTCTACTATTTCAAATATATGTGGATGACATCATCTTTGGATCAACAAAAGACTCTTTAGGCAAGGGGTTTGAACATTTAATGCACAACAAATTCAAGATGATCTCCATGGGAGAATTAACTTTCTTTCTTGGCCTACAAGTGAAACAGAAACCATATAGCATGTTCGTAAGTCAATCAAAGTATTTGAAAGACATATTGACAAAGTTTGGATTCTTAGATGCCAAGATTGCAAGCACTCCAGTTGAAACTCATAAGCAACTGACTGCAGATCTTGAGGGGGAGGATGTGGATATTCACAACTATAGGTCAATGATTGGGTCTCTTATGTATTTGGCACCAAGACCTGACATTATGTTTGGAATTTTTGTGTGTGATAGATATCAAACCAAGCCTTATATGTCTCATCTTCATGCAGTCAAGAGAATCTTTAGATATTTGAAAGTAAAACCTAGTTTAGGTTTATGGAATCCCAAGGATTATCCATTTGAATTAATTGCATATACTGCTAGTGATTATGGAGGTGAGAGCTTGGACAGAAACTCTACATCTGGTGGCTCTCAATTTATGGGTTCAAGATTGGTGTCTTGGCAGTTTAAGAAGCAAACAACTGTGTCCAGTTCATCCACTGAAGCAGAGTATGTTGCAACATCAAGTTGTTGTGCACATGTGTATGGATATGCATTTCTCAACACTCCAATCTACATTGATAACCAGAGTACAATCAACATCATCAACAATCCAGTGAAGCACTCCAAGACCAAGCATATTGAAATCATATTCCACTTTATCAGATATTGCAATGAGAAGAAGTTAATTCATGTTGAAAAAGTTCATAGTGATAATTAGTTTGCAGATCTTCTCATAGAAGCTTTTGATGTGGGAAGATTTACATTCTTGATTAGTAGTATTGGCATGCTCAATATTGAATAAATGGCTAACACTCAGTACTTTAAATTGTCAAAAATGCAAATTATAAGGCAATTTTTGTACTGCAGTACTAATCTTCAAAGTTCATTAGTGCTTTACTTTTTAGTTCTGCACTATATCACTACTACAAAATTAATGGTAGTATTATATTAAACTTTGTTTGTTAGTACGGCAAATAGTTTTGTTACTATTGTTGGACTGGTTAGTACGACATGTAGTTTCATTACTACTGCTGGACTAGTTAGTACGACAAGTAGTTTCATTACTACTGTCGTACTGGTTAGTACGGAAAGTAGTTTCATTACTACTGTTGGACTGGTTAGTACGACACGTAGTTTCATTATTACTATTGTAATGGTTAGTACGGCCAGTAGTTTCATTACTACTGCTGAACTGGTTAATACTGTCTAATGTGTTACTACTGCAACAGTTAGTACTGCAGAGTCATTTTTAAATAATAAATTACTCTGTTACTACTGCGTTGAAGTCAAAATTTCAAGTTGCAAAATACTTTTACACGTGGCTATCTACTATTGGACCTAATTTTTGAAACAAAGGCTCGCGTCAAGTCTCCAATGTCCAACTTGTTGAACCAATTGACCTATAAAAAGGATTCGTACTCAAAATTCAAATTTTCAAAAATACCCAAATTGGTTGAACCATAATTTTTCCAATCAAGTTGCTATTGTCTTAAATCTTTTCTAAACCAATAATGGCATCTCTAAAACTCTTTGATGGACATAATGTCTCTGCTTATCTGGTTAAAACCAAGGACAATCAAGAGTTTCATCCCATAATTGATTTCTTGTAAAATTCTCATATACATTATGCTTTAGCTGTTTGCCGAGAAAATCAAGAAGATCATGTTAGGAGTTTTTGGGTTACTGATGTTCATTCTACACATAATGATACCCCTATTATCACAGCTACTGTGGATGGAAGGAAGATTACTGTTGCTGAAGCCACTCTTAGAACTCATCTGCAACTTCATGATGAAGGAGGTATAACCACTCTTCCTACTCAAACTCTCTATGAGAACTTTCAAAGAATGGGATATGAGGGACAACTTACTAACACTTCTTTTCAAAAATGAATGTTGCCTCCTCAATGAAAATTTTTAATGCATACTTTGCAACAATCCCTTTCTCAGAAAAGAACAGGTTGGAATGAAGTGGGTAGTTCTTTGCCTACAACCATGGTTTGTCTTGCAACAAACCAACTTTTCAACTTTTCAAAACTAATATTTGATGGTATGTTGTGGAACTTGACACATCCAGATCAAATTTTTTAGATGTATCTAAGATTTCTGTAACTTATACTTAACCGTGAGATTAAGGATCTTTCTAAATCCAAATCTGTTTTTACTCCTAAATCTCATGGTAGAAATTTTTTTGTATATATGAAAAGAGTAAATAAATGTTTTTCTGGACATGTTCCACCATTATTCTCTACAATGATGGTGGTAACACCTTCTTCAGGTGAGAGACAAAGTGCTCAACTTGTGTCTCAACCCACACCTGTTATTGCTTCACCTTCTCATCTTCCTGTTTCTATTGTGAGTACTTCACCAGTTCCTACTGTCACTCCATACGTGACTACACCATCCAATCTATCTGCTTCTCAATCTAAAACACAACCTCCAGTTGATTTGCATTTCAAAAGAAAGACAAAGAGAACTCCTCATTCTCTTGTGACTACGCCTACCCTTAAACCTACACTTGAAAGCACCTTACATGAATAATCTTCATGTGAGACTTTACGTTGGGAACACAATGAGCTCTTTCCCAATCTCCAGGAGGGGGTCTTTAAGGAGGGAGATGACCATGATCGAAGGGCTCATACAAGACAGTTTGACAGACATTAAGACCCAACCATTGGCAACACTATCTGATGATGCTTCTTTTGAGGCAGCATTGGAAGATGGAACCAGGTGCCAAGAAACCATGGGGGAGGGAGATGCTTCTGCTAGGAAGGAGGCTCCTTCTAATGTTCCTTCCTATGATCTTCCAACTGTTGGTACCCAAAAAAAAGGGGTGAGGATAGTTGTGAATTTACAAATTTGGAATTGATGGATATGTGCCTTATCTTTACAGCAAAGGTAGATAAACACGCTGAGGATCTTGATGTCCTCAAGAAGTTGGTGCTTAAGCTAGTGTCGAAACAAAAACATTTAAAGTTTAAGCTTAAGAAAAAGAAGCATGTGATAAGGGATGTTGCTACCTCTCTTATGCCCTCCAACTCTTCAAGTTCTTCTTCAGCTATGGATGATTACAAAAAGGGGGAGAATATAGAGATAGTTGACTCTAAAAAGGTGCAGATACAAAGAACAGATGCAGTTACTACTGCATCAACAGAGCAAGTAACCTTAGAAGATTATGAGGTTAGTACTGCAGAACCAATTTCTGCTTCTTAGACTCATGAAAAAGAAGAAAGCTATATAGATATTGTACTGAAGCAGTATGAGGATATATTTGAACAGTTGGAGGCACAATAAATAAAAAGGGGCAATCACTCAAGATCAAGAAACTGCAGTCTCTCAAAGAACGGTAGTTGTTACTATGCAGTTCAGGGGGAGCAACAAGAGAAGGAGATAGAAGGTAATAATGAAGATAATACTACTGTAGTTAAGGGGGAGAAAAAGAAATAAGTTGATCAGGCTGTTACAACTTCTGTAGTTGATCAAGCTGATGTTACTAATGCTGCAGTTGATCAAGCTGTTACTACTGCAGAAATACCTTAGTCGGAAACTGAAGCTCCTGTAGCTACTGTTGCTACTGCTCCTGTTGTTGATGAACCTACAAATTAGGAGAGAACCCTTGCTGAAGAATTACTGAAGATAAAGAGTGATATTATTCAGAAAAGGAAACCAGAACAAGACAAAAGACCCAAGGAAAAAGGAGTAACTATTCCTACTACTTCTGAAGTAAGAATAGTTGAGGGTGAAGACTATGTTTCGGATCCTACACTGTAACAGCCCAAGCACACCCGTAGCGTGATATTGTCCGCTTTGCTCACCGGCGCACGGATTTGTTTCTGACACGTAGCTCGTGCCAAAACGCGTCATGCTAGAAGAGGTATCAACCCCCTTATAAGGAAGGATTCGTTCTCCTCTCCAACCGATGTGGGACGGATGTTACAATCCTCCCCCCTTACAGGACACAGCGTCCTCGCTGTGTACATCGGTCCGGGCCCCGGCTCTGATACCATTTGTAACAGCCCAAGCACACCCGTAGCGTGATATTGTCCGCTTTGCTCACCGGCGCACGGATTTGTTTCTGACACGTAGCTCGTGCCAAAACGCGTCATGCTAGAAGAGGTATCAACCCCCTTATAAGGAAGGATTCGTTCTCCTCTCCAACCGATGTGGGACGGATGTTACATACACCAAGGTATGGTGTTACTCCAATCATTCCTACTGACACAAGACAACTCAATATTCCAGTGCATCAGTACATCGGAGGAAAAATAGTTGACCCAACTGACTCTTCGGTTAAAGGTAAAGGAAAAAGAGTTTTGATTGAAGAAGAAACTGAAAAGACAAGTGAGGAAGCTAAAAAATTTAGAATTGATGAGCTTTTTGCTTTACAAGTAGCTTCTAAAACTTTGAATGTGTCTGGAGATGCTTCCATTTCAAGAGAGGTACATGCAGAACTTCAAAGGAGGGAGTTTAAAAGAATAGAAAGAGAGGAAAATGAGATACTAGATTTTGTTGCTGAGTATAACAGAGAGCTTGCCAAGATAGAAAGAAATGAAGCAACAAAGAAGTCAAAGATTGAAGTCAAAAAGACAACCAAGAAATAAAAGATGGATACTGATAAACAAAAATTCATGAGGTACTTGAAAGACAGAGGGTATGGTGGTAAATCCTTAGGTCCCATGAGCTTTGGAAACATTCTTGGGTTATTTGAAAAGGAGAAAGAAAGACAAAGAAAAAGCTATTAGATTAACAGAATAACAAGAACAAGAAAGGCATGAGTTGGAAAGGTTGGTGAAAAGAGCTCATGAAGTTGGAGCTAGGGTGCTGAATGAACAAGGACATGTAATCCCTAATCCATTTAAATCTCAAACTGTTGTTAATCTTGAGCAGCAGAAAATCAAGAAATCTATGTCTACTAAACAAGTTAAAAAGAAACGGAGAATTGAGTTGCCAACTACTGCAGAAAAAGAAATTGTTATAGATGAAACCACTCACTCTGAAAAACCACTTGATGAAGCAACTACTACTTCAAATCAGTTTGTACTTGTTGATTCTACTGCTATAGTATAAACGGAAGGAGATGTGGAGATATCTCCTGATGATTGTTCAGCTCTGATTCTTCATGAAGATGGTATGCATGTTGAGCCATTAGCTGTTGAATTACCAGAAATCATTGACTGGGAGTTTGTTGGAGGGGAGAATAAGACAACTTACATGGTTACAAGAGCTGATAACAAGAAGTACCAGATGCTACCTTTCTACAGAATGGTCAAGGACTTCACAAGACAAGAATCATTGACTGGGAGTTTGTTGGAGGGGAGAATAAGACAACTTACATGGTTACAAGAGATGATAACAAGAAGTACCAGATGCTATCTTTCTACAGAATGGTCAAGGACTTCACAAGACAAGATCTGAAATTGGAGTAAGAAAGTACTCACAGAACAAAGGTTCTTGCTCTAGAACTGATCTTGCTCTTGATTGGCTAAATGGTATGTTCACTCCTGAAGTTGAGATGTTTAGCCGTATATTTCATAGGGTAGGATATGATCCAGTGATTAAATGGGTTATGTATGAAAGAAGTGGTGTGCATTCAATAATTAGAAAACAAGGTGTGATCAGGTTCTATTTGGTGGAGAAAAAGTATGATTTGGATATTGGTACTTTACATGAGATGATCACTATATGGTTATTTGTTCAAAGACAATCTCATATGGATAATGATTTAGTATGGAGAATGGTACTTCAAAGAAATGATGAGCAACGACAGTAGAAATTAGTTTGGTAATCATCCTTTGTATGTACTGAAACTTGTTACTTTAATGATAATCAAAGTTCAAGTTTAGGGGGAGATTGTTGGGAATAAATTGATAAAAATGAGCTAAGTTTGGTTACTACTGCATGGTTACTACTGCTTAACTACTACTGCAACTGTATTGGTTACTACTGCAAGTGTAATGGTTTCTACTGCTCAAGCTTGTTACTGCTGCCCGTAAAGTGTTACTACTGCAGGAAGAGTTTAGAAGAAAAAGATAATTTTAGAATATTTTTGTAATTATCTTTTCCTTAATTGTAGTTACTTTACAACTGTAATTCCTAAGTCGTTTCCTTGAATTGCTAGGTTTAACCTGAAGGTCTATATATACATAGATCCTTGTATTAAGAAAAACACGTATATTGATCAAGTCATTAAAGATTAACACATTGAGGCTTGTTGGTGATATTCGTTATTGTTCTTATCATTCTTTATATAAACACTATTCGTTTAATCACAAAACTTGTAATATCAAAGTGTTTAAATCCGCTGCTAAACTTCTTTGATAGATCAAGATCTTATAATACATATTGTGGTTGTATTTACATAACCCAATAGATCCTAACATCAGACAAGACGTGTTCCATCATATTCTACAATAACTTCTTTAACATTTGATGCAACAGTCTTTCAATATTTCACTTTATTGTTTAATAAAACACATAATTTGTTAGTTTTTTCACTTTGTTTTTTATAAAATCGGAAAGAAGGGTTAAAAAATCATAAAAAATGTTCGAATTATAAAAAAAAGAATGTTTTTTATTCACTTTTTTTTTTGTTTAAACTTGTTTACATCTATGATTTTAGATTTTTTTTTCTTTTTCTATAGATTATTTATATCATCGAGATAAATACAGATTGACATTTATCACTCCCACAACACTCCTTACCCTTTTACCCTAAATGACCTTTTTACTTGAACCTTCCTATCTATCTATCTAAATAAAAACATTATTTAAGGTAAAATAACTAAAATAAGTGGCATAAGAATTTATATATTACTGTCATCTTTTACTTTATCGTGGACTTTAAAAAATCAAGTTTTGATGTACATAAAACAATTGGAAGGTTTAGGTGTATCACCCAGGTTTTCAAATTCAGTCTTTACAAAAACTTTTCAAATTACTCATTAAATATATCAAAGTATTTCAGCGAAAATCTTTATAACATTTATTAATCAAAGGCACGTGAACAACATCGTAAACCAGTGTTACATCAAAATCACATCATTATAGTTTAATAACTCAAAGTACACAAATGTAAACATTAAACTAAGTTCCAAGCTTCATCAATCTAAGACTAACCAAAGCAACCCATCTCACAAGTGTTAGCTAAAATCCAAGTGAGACATCGTGGATTTATAAAACATCTTTAAAATCAGTTTTAGTAAAACATTTTCATAAAAGAGTCTTATCAAACATCTTTGACAAAAACATCTTTCTTAAACATCTTTATTTGAACATCTTTATCAAATCTTCGTTATAAAACATCTTTACCATTTAATCATCAAATTCATCTAAGCCTTCATCGTCCACATCGTTTTATACATCGTAAATCATCCAACGTGAAAGCACGCGCTTGGGCAATTACATCTAGACCCCAAGTCCCTCAAGGCCACGACTTTGACCAAACGGGGGTTTCTCGACTACCACGAAAACTATCGATCGTCTAGAAATCGGGGTGCAAGTCCGCTGTTAGATCAACCTCTAGTAATCGGGTCTCACTACTCCGACTACGTAATTTAGAAACATGTCACTTTTCTATATGTCATTGATAATAACGGACCCCAAACATCGATATGATCCTCTCCACGCCTAGGATGACATTATGCATATGTGACCATTCGTAATACGACACGCGTCGTATCATCACATGTCATCGAGTACACAAGCACCCGAAAGCACTCGCATACCCATGCTATCAACAATGTCCATATTGTCAATAGTAGCATCGTGATTACAGCTGTAAAGGTAGTTTTGCGTTTTTCTACCCTAGCCATTATTCATCGTTTCAGCTTAAGGTCGACCACTCATCGTTATGGTTAACTCAGGTAATCATCTAACTCAGAACTAACCTACATCGTCATCATCTTAGTTGGTTTAATCATGGAATTCATCTAGACCATGATTAACCTAATCAATCCAAGTCTAATCGTCTAAGCATGCAAACATCTAATTCCTGCCAATATCATAAACAACAATTATCACCAACTTCGAACATCATATCAAACAAGCGTATAAATCCCCAAACCGCTTTCCAACATTATCGAGGCTAAACATCAACCAAAACAGCCCCAGATCCAACATCTAATAACATCATACAACATCAAATAATCAAACACATAACAATCAATATTCGTTACTCAAAATCTCGTTTTTTCATGCATTTTGGTTTTGAATATGTATGTACCCACCTTAGAAATCGAAAGCAAAACAACCAACGAACGAGAAACTAAAAATCAGCGGACAAGATGATCACAAAATGACCACAAAACAGCCCCGTCAATCACAATCGAAAACCTATCGAAAACGTAAAAGCCTATATTAACCGTGATCCCAAAATAACACGGGATTACGAATCAAACATCATACCCAATCAAGAATACAATTGAACAACACAATTGAATCAAATGACCAATAAGGGTCTGCAAATCAAGAATGGAGTGTGAGTTATACCTTCTGACCGAAACACTCAATCAAACGAATCACCGAAACCGTAACAACTTCAGAAAACAACATATTTCTCCAAATTATGTTTGTTTTCAGGTCTCGGGTCCTTCTGTGAAGTTGTAGAGAATGTCGAAGTACATACGATACTCGGGAATCAGGCTCTAAATGATTTTCTACGATCTTATAACGATTTAATAGAAAACAACCACCGAAATACGTTATGAACTATGCATCATCGAAACCCTAAAGAACGAATTAACAACCGAATCAACAACAACTTGATTAACCAATCATACTATATTATAAATAGGTGAATGAACCATTACGGTTCAGTGAATAAGAGATGAATGGTGATAATACCTTTCCAATCGAATTGGCAAATGTTATACTCGAAAACAAGCTTCATCAAATCAATATAAACAATTAGGTGATTCTGAAACACCCTTAAACCTTAAAATCGACCAACACACCTCCGTGTTAGCCACCCTAGTCTTTGGTGGTTTCTAGGGTTAGAAAATGGTGAAAAAGAAACACAAAATCCCTAAAATCGGATTTAAGTAATCAGCCATCCTTTATGCCGTAAAGATCCAAATATTTTGTAATGGCTTAATTCCATCTAAACCCAAAACTAAAAGTTCTAGTCTCGTCGTTATGGTTCTCCTCCAATTTGAATCACCTCAAACGGAGTCCGTATGAAGAAGTTATGGCGAAAACGGTGAAGGTGTGTCAAACTCATTTTCACGAATGATTCTCACTATCACTTTCGCAAATAATGAATGAACACCTTCAAGAACATTTCTCCCTCACATACACCCAATCCTTCTCCATCTAACTTTAAAACTTTGACTTTCGTTGACCATTACCGAGCTCTTAAGTCGTATAACTATTCATTCTATACGCCATATAGAAATGAAGTTTCGGTCGTACATTAGGATTGTGCATCAAATTTATATATTTACCTTACAAAAATAATAAATTTGATACATAACATCTAAACGAAGTATCTTTTTATACGTATTAAAAATTCAATTTTTAAAGTTTAAGATAAATGAATAATTAAGCATTATACAAAAATAAAATGTATTAAAATTTATTTGTTCATTTTTTTACTTATTTTACTACATTGATTTTTTTATAAAAACTTCTCCATATATATATATATATATATATATATATATATATATATATATATATATATATATATATATATATATATATATATATATGCGTATAGGGTTGATATCATGAAAGAACATTAAAAAACTTGAGACAAAATGGATCAATCACAATTCTCCATTTCAAAAATTCATAATTATTTATTTTTGTTTAAAAATTAATTGTCTCATAAACGGTAACTGTGTGAAACGAATAAATTACTCCATTAAAACGAGCAATTTCTCCGCTTTCTATGGAGCACCCACTCCATATACTTTTGACGAAATATATTTCCGGGTTTTTTTACGGGTTTTGAAATTTTATATTATAGATCATTGTTTTATCACATGTGATTTCATGTCACACCCCGCTAAAGCGGAAACACGGGATGTGAAGCGCAAAAGTATTCATTACACAAGTATCTAGATACGTACCAAAGTTTTATGATATATAAAACATACATTTAGGTTATATGAAAGAGTTAAGTAATAGTTTACATAATGATTACAACATAGAAACGTTCATGTCCAAACCACCCGAACCATTCCCTATTCTTGAAGTCTCTAGCAAACCCGCAAAAGTCATTTCCAACAGTACAAGCATCTTCAATCACTTACTCGTTCTCTGAAACACGAGTAAAATGTCAACTACGAGAAACGTAGTCGGTTAGCTACAAATTTAAGTATGTATATAAAGTTTTGACGCACATCACGTTTGCGTAAAGTATAAGCATATAAGTTTTGTTTATGCGCGTTGTACCAAACTAGGTAACGTGGCATAAAGTATAAGTATATAAGTTTTGCTTATACACATTGTACCAAAATAGGTAACGTGGCATAAAGTATAAGTATATAAGTTTTGCTTATGCGCGTTGTACCAAACTAGGTAACTGATGTGTGAAATCTAGTTTTCCCTTTTTGCTTTCGCTAGACCACAACACCGAGCAGTGTACCCTTTCGTTTGTATTATAGTTTGGGCAAGTTCGGATTCGAACACAGGGACTTTCAATTGGGAAATTACAATCGTCGTTTATGAAACAGATATAAGTAACAAAGTGGGGGTTTTCGAAATTGAGTAAAAGTGACAAGTATCGTTTTGTGATAAATCAAGATATGGGAAAAACACTCGTTTGGATTGGATTCTAGTTATCCGATTGTCACTTTAGGTTGTTTGGTTGAATTAACTTCTAATGTTATAACATGATTCCTTTCGAATACCGAGCTAACTTTAGACATCTAAAACGAAACACCGTTCCTTTCGAATACGGTAGAAACCTTAAACATCTAAGTCATTAAGCAACAAGTTTATATACTCGACTTAATCTTATAAAACTTCCTTTCGAATAGTTTCTTAGCTAAAATCAAATTCATTTTATCAAATCATTATATTACCAGTTCCTTTCGAATACTAATAATTTTAGATTAATTATAGACCGATTAACCTTTTCGTAAAACGTATAATAAGTTATTATAAGTTCCTTTCGAATACCTACAACATGTGTTTGTCACTAACACCTTACTTACGTTTTATATAAAATGACTTTGATAATGATATGAATCTGATTACAACTAACATTCAAGTTTTAATCTAAATGTTTGATTACTCGTTAAGATTCCTTTCGAATATCCTAAACCTCAAATCAACTATAGACCGGTTGATTATTTCGTTCAATTCATCAATCAAGTCCTAAAGCTCTTTTCAGATACTAAAGTTCTTAATCAAATCATGAATATACGTTATCTAACACTATTAAGAATTTAAACCCGAATGGTTCTTCGATTAAGCGAACATAAACATTCAACCAAAAACAAATATCCCAAAAGCTCCAATCATCTAACCTAGTTTCCAATCCAAACAAGTATTATTTAACTACTCACTCATAAGAGAAATTACAAACAAATTATAAAAGAAAATGATATTCATACCAGACTATCGATGAAATGTCTCGATAAAATATCCAAAGAGAAATGAAAATTCGATTAAAGATTCTTCCAAATTAAACTAAAAATTACTATGATTCTTGTTTCCAATGATTGTGTGATGATAATATGGTGAATTATAACTGATTATGGTGCCCTAAAGTGATGAAAAAGATAGTATGTGTTAGTGTAAAATCGTCCTTAAGAAGTGGTAACCAAAAGACCTTTCACCTCCGACTTTAGCATTGAAAACGAACAATAACTGCTGGAAGGCTGAATGCTTCGCATTCAGAGAATGCTTCAGATCGGCCAGTGAATGCGACTCCATCGCCAGTGAATGCGACTCCATCGCTAGTGAATGCGACTCCATCGCCAGTGAATGCGACTCCATCGCCAGTGAATGCGACGCATTCGGACTTCCGTGCTCAATGCTTTTCCTCCCCTAGCTGAATGCGTCTCCATCCCTTACATTTCCAAAATTGATTTTATCCTTTGCATTTTTAGGTCCAAAACTCCATCTCTTTTTCTCCAATTACATCTAATTAACCTAAAACATAACTTTACACAAACATAAGCATAAAAGGGTCTTTCCATTACGTTTAGGACTCGAAACATAATAAATATCGCGATAAAGTACTCGTATAAATGAGCGATATCAGTAACTTGGCATAAGTTTCAAGTATATCAAAGATGTAAGTGTATTTTGTCATTACCTCAGCGGTGGAACCATCCACATTTGTAAGACGATAAGTATATAAATGTGTAGGCATTGACCACATAGTGTACGGCTATGTGACAATCCTAAAGTATTGATCAATGTTTCGTTGCTAAGCCTCAAATCCTACCCAATTAATAATCGTGCACAATCGTTATTTTACGTTGTTGTGAGGGTCTAACTACCCTAATAGCGTTATCCACAAATTATTAACGGGCCTTTCCAAAGGGATTAATAGCAACTAATGTCACTTGCAAACGTCGGGAATTTTAGTGGTTTCACACGTACATGTTGGACCAATTCACAACATGACGAACATAAATTTTAAGTTCAACGACAATGTAAGTTCAAGCGTATACAGTCCATGTATAAAGTATAAGTTTCAGGCATAAGAGTATCTCGTTTTAAACATGCAAAACTTGCAAATAACGTTTATATAATAAAGTTTACAATAACCATAGTAAAGTAGCATTTAAAGAATATCATTTGAGTACTCGTGCTTTCCCCCAAAACATGTATAAAGTAGTTAAAAAGGGGTTGTAACTCACTTGATTGTAATAAGTCGGTATGTGTCGGTATGCCGAAACTCGTGTCACGTAGAATCGGAATCAACAAATTCCTAAAATACCAAATATCGTATAAGTATTTTGTTCCATTCGTTTACATAAGTTAATATTAACGCGTTTTAATCCATTTTCGTTATGTTAATTGTTACTAACATATTTTGTCCAAAAATACCCGTTTTTAACTTCTAAGTCAAATAATCCGTTAATTGTCGAAAATCAATAAGTATTTGATCCAATTCAACATTTTTATGTGTCCTTGCAAACTTTTCCTTTCTAAATCCTTTAATTATATGTCAAACTAACTTCTTAACAACTTCATATTTGGAAATCTTTAATCATATCTCTAGTTTATAACTCAATACCCTTGTTTATTGAGAAGCTGCTTCGTGGGTTCTTGTGGTGTCAAGGGTTGTTAAAGCAGGGTAGAGCTAAAGTGGCATGGGCTGATGTTTGTCGTCCGAAAGCGGAGGGTGGTTTAGGTATTCGTAGTCTTGTGTCTTGGAATTATGCTTTAATGATGGTGCATATTTGGAAGATCCTTGTTAATAAGGAGTCTTTATGGGTCAAATGGGTGCATACGCATCATCTTGAGGGTCGCAGTTTTGGGGAGGTCCAAGTTAAGGCAAATGCTGGTTATAGTTGGAGAAATATCTTGGGGTTACGTGATGTTGTTCGAATGCATGTCATTAGTAAGATTGGTGATGGTCGAATGATTTCTGCCTGGTTTGATAATTGGAGTGTTGTTGGTCCTTTAAATAACTTTATTTCAAATAGGAACATTATGAATGCGGGTTTGACTTTAAAGAGTAAACTTGCTGATCTATTAAATGGAAATGGTTGGTCTTGGCCAGGTTTTTGGTTGAAAAAATATGTGGTGTTAAATCAGGTTCCAGTGCCAACTTTGTGCGAGTGCAGGGATTCAATCGGTTGGGTTGAGTCTGATGGATCTGAGGTGTTGTTTTCTGATGCGAGTGCGTGAGATGCAATTCGTGACCGTGCTGCTCTTGTGGATTGGAAGGAAGTTGTGTGGTTTTCTCAGAGCATTCCGCGCCATTCTTTTGTTGTGTGGTTACTCGTTTTACAAAAATTGAAGACTCATGACCGTATTAAATACTGGGAGAAATCGGATAGGATCAAAGCTGTCAATTGTGTTTTTTGCAATCTTCAGCCGGATTCGCATGACCATTTATTTTTTGAATGTTCTTATGCGAAACAGGTTTGGCGGTTGGCATATGGTTGTTTGAGGATTCTGTCTGATATGTATAAATGGTCAGACGTTATTGTGTTCTTAAAACAGCGTGTCAAGAAAGGTAATGCATGGGGGCGTGTTGGTCGACTTGTTTTTGCAGCTTCAGTTTATTTTATATGGCAAGAGAGTAATAATAGATTGTTTAAGAAAGGAACGCGTTGTCAGGATCGAATAAGCTAATATAGCTTATAGTTTGCCTTCGTTAAGATCTTGATCTATTAAAGAAGTTCAGCAGCGGATAAACACTTTAATATTAACAAGTTGTCGAACAATAAATATCGTAAGAATATGAATAAGAACGAACAATAATGTTGTCGAATGTTAAGCCTCAATTGCATTAATCAAATATCAATACAAGGTGTTTTTATCAATACAAGGATCTATCTATTTATAGACCTTGAGGCCGACCTATCTAAATAGGAAACTTCATCTAATTACAAAAGGAATCATAATCTAATTCTAACTCTATCTATTAGATTATTCTTGCATGACAAGGTGGTCTTCCGTAGTAACTTTTAGTCTGTCCGCAGTAACTTGATCCATCCGTAGTAATTTCACAAGTATATATCCGTAGCTAGAAGTAATATTATTGAGTTAAACTATTTTGACTAAGTTATAACCCAACAATCTCCCCCTAACCTTGAACTTTTATAAACTTTATCAAAGGTACAAGTTTTTATACATCAACATTTATAACTACTTCATTACATGTCTAGTTAACTATGCATTTCTTCTTTCTTTCTTGTCTTGCCATTCTGCTTCTTTTCCTTTTGTTCGTTCTTCAATGATTTGTACCAAAATACTCCAAACCAGTTCATGTGCTACTCTTGAATCAAGAAGTCCATAAAGCTTGACTTTAATCATATCTTCCAAAGTCTTCAAGTCATGTGGATACCTTTTATCCACTAAGTAAAACTCCATGGCTCCCTCCTTTCTTACTATTGAGTAGACACCACTTCGTTCATAGACAAACCACTTCAAGACTGGATTTTTAGGACCTCCCTTCTTGAACACTGAACTAGTCTTTTCGTACCCTGCTTCAAACAAACCACATAAGCAGTCTGTGGCATGATCAGTACCTGCACATTCTCTTCTGCGATGAGAGTATTTGACTCTTCCTACTTCGTACATTCTCTCTAAATCATCTCTTGTGAAATCCCTTATAACTCTGTGGAAGGCTGGAACAATTGTTTTTGACTTGTCCTGCCTGGTGACCTTGTATTCTGTCCCCATTTGTCCACCAATAAATTCCCAATCGATGATTATAGGAGGCTTCACAGCTAGCGGTTTAAACCTCAGTCCTTCTAAATTGATGATCAAAGCTGAGCAATCTTCTTGTGTGACTTGAGGATCATCATTTTCTTCATCCACATTAACAGGTTCTTGATTTACTTCCATAAGTGGAATTATAGGACTTCCTTGAGAAGTAGTTGGAGCAGTAGTAGTTTCTACTCTTCTTTTCTTTGCAAGAGGAATTCTTTTAGATGCTAACTTCTTCCTCTTGGGCTTCTCAGGAGGGTTTGACACAGCTGGAGCAGTACTCACAGGTTCCTTTCCTTGTTCATTAAAGATCCTTTTGCCAGTTTCAAGAACAAGCTTCATAGCTTTCTCCATGTCTTGCTTCTTCTTCTCTTGAATCTTTGCAAGTGCAACTGCTCTTTGGACTTCTTTCTTCTTTTCCTTCTCCACCAACTCCATTAAACTTGCCATTTTCATAGGTCCTAAAGACCTACCACTATAACCTTTTGTTTTGAGATAGGAGACAAATTTCTGCCTATCTTCAGCTAGCTTAGCTTTAGTAGACTCCTTCTTCCCAAATACTTTCTTCTTCTCAGGCTTGGCTTTGGCTTTCTTTTGTAGGAGGAGTTCATCTCTTTCAAGCATCTTCTTGGCAAGCTCAGCATCTTCTTTTTCTTGAGCTTTAAGTTGAACCTCTTCCTGAATCTGCTCATCTGCCATCTTTCTTGCATGAATAGCATCCTCCTCAGCAATCTTCTTCAACCTTTCTCTTTCAGCTTGAGTAGGTTCTTGATTCTGTTCTTCTTCAGCAAGTTTCTTTAGAAACTCAGCAGATGCTCTTTCTTGTTCAATTCTCTCCCTCTCCAACTCTGCTTTCAAGATTTTCTCATCTCTTTCTGCAGCAGCCTTCTCTCTCTGAAGTCTTTCTTCTTCCTTCTTTTCTTCTTTGGATTTCTCCACAACCTTTACCTTGCCTTTAGCATGGTGTTCTGGATCATCAAGGTTAACTTTTTGAAGTTTTCCCTTCACAATGATGTACCCAAATCTACCTGCAGACACAGAAACAGATTTTTCAGGCAAAACAAGTTGACTTTCTTTGGGTATCATAGCTGCTGCTGCTCTTTGTCTTGCAACTGCTTCAGCTATTAACTTCTTTCTTTCAGCTTCTGCTCTCTCCTTTTCTTGTTGCCTCTTTTCTTCTTTGATCTTGTCAAGCTGTGATGCTAATGTTGACTCATCAGACATGACACTTGTTCTTGCCATTTCTTGTTGTATTAGATCATCTGCAGCAACTTGTTCATCAACAGTAGGAGCAGAAACTGTAGATGATGTGGTAGTGATTGTTGTGGCTTCAGAAAGAATGGCTTGAAATGTATGAGAAGCTTGGTAAAATGTTGGAGGTGTTGTTGTAAGCAGCTGTGGTTGTGTATCTATGGGACTCTCCGTAGTAACTCCAATGCTGGCAGTAGTAATGGTGTCCGTAGTAACCATCTCAACATCAGTAGTAACTATCTCCGTAGAAACTGGGAGATCCGTAGTAATGGCAGCTGCTGTCTGAGGAGCCGTAGTAACAAGGGGGTCCGTAGTAACCATTTCTTCCGTAGAAATTGCTACTTCTTCAATTTCTATTTCCATCTCACGCTCCCCCTCTACTGTTTCTTCAACCATTTGCTCCCCCTCAACAACTAGTTCCTTCTCAGTGGTTTCATCCACCACCATTCTCTCACCTTCTTCATCCACTAACATATCTGCTCTTTCTCTTTCTGTCTCCTCCTTAGGGGTACTATCAATCTCCATGTCCACATCCTCTGTTTCAACCTCCATGTCTTCAGCTTGTTCAGAGGTTGCAGTGATAACTGTTTCATCACTTTGTCTTTCTTCTCCCTTGCTCTCTTCAGATGATCAAAATTGTATCTCTTTTTCTTTCTCCCCCTTTTTGTCAGCTGGAGGAGTATCATCAGATGAAGAAGAACTGGATGGCCTTGGAGATGTGCCAATGCTCCGTGTGGTGGTTCTTTTGGGCAAGAGTTGAGCTGATAATAAAGCTTGTTGAGCTATCAACTGTTGCACCAAATGTGTTAATGTGGCAAGAGTTTCCTCCTGTTTATCCACCTTAACTGTGACAGTTTTGTACAATTCCATCAATTCCTTGTGTTGATTAGAGCTACCCTCACCCCTTGCCTGTTGGGTACCAACAGGTGGTTGATCATAGGGAGTAAAGATACTTTCCTGCCTAGCAGAAACAGGTATCTCCCCTGTGGTTTCTTGGCACCAGGGACCACTTCCCAAAGATGAGAACCAGTCATCATCAAGGGTTAGTGTTGCCTTGGTTTGGGTCTTAATGATGTTAATACTATCCTGAGCTTCACTATAAGAAGTGATTGCTTCAGTAGTATTAGCCCTCCCCAAATGGTCACCCCCTTCCTTATGGACCACCTCAGTGAGCAAGGGGGTTTGCTCAATGTGTTCCCCTGATTGTGTCTTTCCTGAAGATGATTCAGGTAAAGACTTTTGAATGTGAGAGAGTGGGGTAGTTTGAGACACAAGAGGCTGAGGAACCCTCTTGGATCTTCTGGAGAAAGCAGCTATGGATGGTGAGTGAGGTGTAGAAACTGTGGGTGAAGTCACAATAGTGGTGACTGTGGCAGTAGCAACTGGAGTAGAACTCTCAGTAGCAACTGGAGGTACACTTGCAGTAGAAACTGTAGTTGTAACCTCGGGGATTCTAACCTCAGCACTTGCAACATAAATCGTAGTGGTGCTTCTGGTTGATACAATAGAAGATGGTGGCTGGGACAGAGGTGCAGTCACTTGTCCCTC